>VOPJ01014654.1:0-44942 GCA_014673585.1 Semibalanus balanoides | reverse complement strand
ACCACGCGGTACGCATTAGCAGGCACGTAGCCAGGATTTCGTCTGGGGGCGGCGCCTCAAAAGGGTCTCCACCAGACAGGCGCGTAGCCAGGATTTCGCCCAGGGGGAGGGGGAGGGGGCGCCTCGAGAAGGCCCATTCCCGAGCGTTAAAAGGGCACGGTAGAACGGGTAAAAAGGTCTGCTTTCCGTACTGGTGAGGGGTCAATTTGACATGCTCATGGCCCTTCTGACCGACCAGGGGCAATTTCTGTCTGGTCAGGGGCCCCTCTGACATGCACAGGGGCCCTTTAAACTTATCAGGGGTCCTCTCGGCTGGATAGGGTAGGGTCTTCCAGCCTTGAGCCTTCTCAAGGGCCTTTTCGACCTGGTAAGGAACTGCGCTGGCTGCTTTTTCGCCCTACCAACATGCTCAGGGGCCCCTCCGACCCACTCAGGGGTCCCTCCTTCATGCCCAGGGACCCCTCCGACCTGCCTAGGGGGCCCTACGACCTGTCCAGGAGCCCTCTGTGCTGGCTATGGGCCCATTCGACGTGTTCAGGGGACCTCGACCCGTTTCAACGCCCTTTCGTAGTTGTCCAGGGGCCCCTCTGACATGCACAGGGCTCTTGGGAACGTCCAAGGGCCATTTAATCTTTCAGAGAGGGCCCTGGTGGCCCTAAATAACCTCTGAAGTGCTCTAAACTCTTTAGAGACCAAGCTTCGCTTGGTCTACTGCCCATGATACGCGCGTCTCGTCCGTCTTCGGCGCGCTGCGCGCGCCGAAAAATGCCCGCCGCCTCCCAGGGAGGAGGAAATGGCCGCCTCTCGCGCCCCCTTGAGCTACGTGCCCTGAACATAAGGGCCTCTTTGTCCACTGAGGACCGTTTTCGGGTCAGGGCCCCCACTAAGACGGGGACATTTTTGCTTGAATTCGTCATTTTGTCGACCAGTACTTAAGTTCATGCACGTTTATACGGTCTAGGACGCTAGGAACGTCATGAGAAGTGGGGGGGGGGGGGCATGGAATCCTTCCTACTGTTCAACAAACCTATGACTGCAGTCAGCACGCTCGTGAGCATGGCTAACTTCATACCGTTCTTGAGTCGTGATGGACTAGTTACGCTCACCAATATCCATGCCTTAAAACTATACAGTATCCCAAAATTTGTCGATTTGTATGTGAAATGACACTCAAATGTGAATAACTTTCCACTCTCACTCCCCATTTAAGGAGTGAATTTTCAAAATTCACAAATTGTGAAAGTTTATATTAATTCTCGCATAAATATTGACTACAATTATATGATTTCAGCGAAAAACAACTGTTTCTCATATTCAATACAGAAATAGGTATTTTACCATTTTCTACATAATGTTCCCTTTTCATGGTCTATTATTTTGCTCGAACGACACAGAAGACAATCTTAATTTAGAAACTGTCCTATATAGGCCTGATATATAATATATAAATATATTATATATATATATGTATAATATATACTATATATTATAATAATTATATATATATATATATATAATATATATATATATATAAACGTTTGCTTGGATTCGAAACGTTTTTTCGTTATATAGAGCTATAACCTTTCAAAATGTTATATACAAATATGCTAATTGATATAAAAAGGCGTATAACTCAAAAAGTACAATTTTACAGATTTCGAGAAGCACACCATCGGATTTCCCATGCGATTCTGATCTACATCGTACCAAATTTGGCGGTGGGTATTTTCAAAAGATATTTACCGTCTTTCGGGGCTCGCCCTTTGGCTTTCTTTACGGTGCGTAGAGTAATACCGACAAATCCAGCGCGTTATTACAGAGGATCGATTACGTTATGACTCTGATCTTAGTCGACCACCCCACTGATTCAGTCCGGAGGTATCATTCATATGAGATCGCGCTTACCGTCCCCCCCCCCAGTCTCGAGATCCGACCCGTCCGATTTTCAACAAAAATCAAACTGTGATCGATTCCCTTAACACGACTGCATTTCTAACAAATATATATATATAATATTAGAATAATAGGGGGCAGGGGGGCAAAAACTACAAAAAAGGGATTTTTGATCCAACACAGCTGCCACGTTTATCAACCAATTTTAACGCAAACAACAGTGATCAATAGATATTGAAAGGAAATTGATATGTTATGACGATTTTTCCAAACTCAAAAATCATAGGCTGATGATGATGATTTGGGCTTAAGGGCGCCTCAACTCAATGGTTATGTGGCGCCCATGCTAGGCGTGTGCAGGTCACTAAATTGGGGGGCGAAGTAAAAGCGTAATTCAAACGTTTTTTGATAACTTTGTCAGGATAAATGCAATAGTTCGTTACTTGTACATCAGACAAAATAGTTATTAAGCATATTTTTGTGCCAGAGGCGGTGCCAGGTTAACGAAAAGGGAGGCCAAATATAACAAATATGAACAGCAGTCATGCTGCTACCACAGCATATAAATCAGCTACTGGTCATTCATAGTTCCATTTTGAATGCTTCAAATCACGCAGGTCAGGTGGTGGGACAGGTCATTACACAGGACAAAAGGGCAGGGAAGGTCACAACGTAGGCCAGGTGGTGGGGGACAGGTCACCATGCAGGTTACAAATGGCTTCATTGCCCATATGTTTTTTTTTGCATTTTCATGGTCACCGAGATGACCGAGGGTTACAAGCTTCAGAATGGCTGATGTAAATTGTATGCACTGAATCGATTGGTGCTTACAGCAAGCAAATCGGTCCTGCTGTTGCTGAGATTAGAAACAGCTGCACAAACAGCGTTGTAGTAGTGTAATCCCACTTTGTGTCCATAAATTCCATACATGCTCCACAAATGCTGATGCACAAAAATATTGGGTCATAGCTGACGTCACGCCCCTAAGAAGAACCATGTATGTCACGGTTTTTGGGCTGTTGATATACGTGGTTCCTTTTTGGCATGACATTTCTAGCCAATTGAGCCTCTGGCGGCTGCAGTAATGGCAAACCCCTGCTGCAGACCACCAATTGATATATCTATGTGACTGTCAAACCACAGAGTCTGTGAACAGCTCAACACCCTCTGAACATTTTGGTATGCTGTGTAATCCCCAGGCATATACAACATACATATGCTGTGTAATCTCCCGGCTTATACAACATATATATGCCCTATACGCCCACAAATTTGAGAGCATGCGTATGTTGTATACGCACTGCCTTTAGGATAATCTGTAATATCATTTTAAAACTATGAAAATTTGTTATGCAAGAGCACTAAAATAAAATGCAAGTAACAAAAGTGTAGAAAACCTGAAAACAGACAGAAAAGAGCAACAATCTAAGTTGAAGTGTGGTTGTGGGCGCTCCCAAACTCAGTCGGGGGAGGTTTGGTCATGCGTTGTCATTTTAAGCATATACCATTTTTAGCAGATATGCCAAAAATGACAGAAGATATGCCAAAAACGGCTACGCTAACTGCTATTTTTGGCAATGATGAGGCAATTTTGCTCCCCTTGAAGCTTTTTGACAAAATGCAGCATAAATCGTGAAAATTCGGTAAATACCGATTAAACCATCAGAAAGAGCTTGAAAATTTCCAGATTTTCACCATTGATGCAGAAAATCGTATGTTGACGCAAACACTTTTTGACATTTTTTAATTGGTTGTTGAAGTTTAAGTGATCAAAAACAATTTTTACATATTATTTTGAGTTATTTTTCTCTGAACATGAATGTTTTAGATAAAACAAACTCTTTTTCTTAAAGGGACACTGCCACCTTCAAAAAATATGTCAAATGTACGCCGTTTGTGGTGCAAAATATGAAGTAATTGCTGCTGAACACGATTATGACATTCGTTTCTCACAAAGATTGCTCAATTTAATGAAAAATGCGTTTTAATATTTGGGCTGATGACGACTGATGAGATAGCAAAGTCTTGAAATTTGCAGATGATCTACAAGTTATCAGGATTATTAGAGGAAGACAAGATCAGGATGTTTTTCAAGAAGATCTGGACAAGCTAGTTGAGTGGTCTGAAGCATGGCAGATGAAATTTAATTTTAGCAAATGTAAGATCATGCACGCTGGACGAGTTAGCAGCAAACATGAGTATGAGATGGGTGGGCACTGGGCAGAAACTATAGCAGATTGAAAAGGAAAGAGAATATTTAGGGGTCGTGGTAATTACAGCAGATTATCAGCGTCAGACCAGGTCGTAGAATCTAGGAAAAGGGCGCTTAGAATGCTGGGGGCCATTAACAGAAATGTTACCTACAAAAGTGAGGAGGTAATAACAAAACTGTATTTTGAATATGTTAGACCACATTTAGAGTATTGCGTGCAAGCCTGCTCTCCAACATATGAGAAAGATTGCTGGTTGTTAGAAAGAGTTCAGAAAAAGGCAACAACAATGGTAAATTGTCTTTATAGTATGCCTTATGAGAAAGATTAAAGAAATTGGGTATGTTTTCACTAGATATAGAAGGCTAAGAGGAGTAATCTTATTGAAGTATTGAAATTTGTTATGGTCATGCATTCTTGGATATTTAAAGGGAATGTTTTGAATTTAAGTGGGGAAAATCGAAGTAGAGGTCATCAGCATAAACTCGTAATGAAGCAAAGTAGAACTAGGCATGACAGTCATTTTTCAGCAGAAGGGTTGTAGGGCATTGGAATAAGTTACGGGGGATGTTCGCTACTGCAAGTGTCACTTGCTCCTTCAAAATTAGATTGATGAATACTATAAAGAGAAGGGATTAGTTCATAAGTACTCGTGGGATTAGACTTGTTTTAGGTAGATGGGGTGGGCTGGGGGGTGAGACTGGTGGGATGGGGGGATATGTGCAACCTCGGATGGGCCCTGGAGGCTCTTTGTTGCACTCTTCTTTTATGTTTTATGTTCATATTGAGGGCTTTTTTTTTGAAAAATAAACTTCAGGCTGCGCCATCAAGCATGGATGAGAAATACCCTGGCGTTGGGCCACTCAAGCGACACAATGTGACCGACCAAACGACATACAGGAGACGGTTTGTTTATGTTAAATAGCGTCGAAACTAGGAAGTGCTTCAGATGGTTTTTCCTTCTGCAAGTACAGTTGTTGTTTATTGACGCATATAAATATTGATATATAGAATCCTTGGAAGGTAATGATCATTATGGTGGACATGTCATTGCTGTACATTCATTGGTTCTTTAATAACATGGAAATGTGTAATGCCATTTGAAATATGGGATCTAACAATACTGAGTACCTATTTGTTCATACCATACCTTTAAGGTAATTTGTTAATCATACCTTGGAGAGCAATTTGTGAGAAAAGAGTTTCAATCTAAGGCTTTGGATGGAAAGTATGACCCATCAACTAAAATACATTGTTTTTACCCTTACCTTGGCTCGTGCCTGAACATGTGACCTATTCGAATATTTCTCGTATCTTCTGATTCATCTCAAGAAGAGCTTTCTATTGCCCTTGCCCTTGCGCTGCGATTATTAGATCGTGAAGATAACGAGGGGGACGAGTTTGGCTTGATGTGGTGCAGGAGCTTCTCCTGTACTGACGAAGCTTCGCGCTTCGACCGCTAGTGGCCGCATGTTCTCTACATCACAAGGCGCCGCACACGGAGTGCCAATCCAGGTATTTATCATCCAGTGCCATAAGTATGGACTGTGTTATGCTAATTGTTATGGGACCAAAGTAAAACAAGTCTACTGTAATAAAATTAGTCAAGAGAGACTACGACAATCGCTCAGGCCACATTCATTACATTGGGGGCTGCGATGTTACAGATTGCAAAATCAAACTTGCATTTATGCTTTTTTAGACAGTGTGGTTGTTTTAAACTACTGCAATAATATTCATGCCAAGCAGCCAAAATGGCTATCTCAACTCAAATATAATGTTTAAGTGGCAGTGTCCTTTAAAGGAAATAGTTACCTTCAACATAGTTTTGAACTGAGATAGCAGTTTTGTAGCCTGTGTTGAAAATCTGTAACCTGCAAGTTTTTCTGTGCTGAAGGGCTCTCCAAGCCGAATATATTTGACTTTTTTGTTGAAGATTGGTGGGCTCACACGCCTGGGAGAGGCTTTTGTGGGCCTTACACGCCTGGGCAGTGGTGTACATAACTCTTACGCGGCTATCGCATTCGAATCTGATTGACTGAGCTCACGTTTGACGTTGCGAGAGTACGCATATAGTTTTGATGACATTATAGTTCACTGTCCTCTGTCCTGAATCGGCCGAATGTATGGCTATTTTTGACATTATGAAAAGAAGTTGTATTTGAAAATATAATCAAATCGTGTTTGAAAAACGATCCAAGGAGAACTATTTCCTTTAAAATAAAAATATATTCTCAGCAAAATTCTTCTGAAAATGCGATAGCGTCAATATCACATAAAGTCAACACTACAGCAGTCAGCATCTTCAGATTTTTTACACAAATTTGTTTTTTCCTGTAATAAAAAGAGTTTGCTTATCTAAAAAGCAATCATGTTTAGAGAAAATCAATTATTACAATATTAAAAACTTGTTTAAAAACACCTCAACTTCAACAACAAATTTAAAACACCCAATAGTGGTTCGTCAACAGTATAGTTTTTTCAATGGTGAAATGTGGATGAATTTAACCAGCTCTTTTTTAAACCGCGCACTGCAGGGGGGGGGTTGATTCTCCGCCCCCCCCCTCAGGTTTTTCAGGAGTACGCGAAAAACGGCGGCGCGCAGCGCCGCCAAATTTTCGTACACCTCTTTGGCAATCAATTACCCACACTTGTAAAAAGTTTTGACTTGAGGTCATCTCAGGTCAGGTCACAAGTCCCATGTAAGTGACCTCACCTTCAAATGTTTGCGTTCCGGTGCCAAAGCCATCAGTCTTTTTTCGAAAAGTTTTTGAACTTGCAGGATTTCATAAGAATATCAGTACTACAAATTCGTATATCTCAGATTTTTCGTATCGGTGACCAAAGGTCAGGTCAATTTCCTGACCTTCCCCATTATAAGTGAAATTGGGAAAAATAACAATGTTTCCCTTTCATAAAATATGCATTGGTCAGGCTAATTCTTTCAGAATACATGCTATTTTACTAATTCTAAATGATCAGGTGCAATTGTTTGTCAGTTGATCTCTACAGGTCATCTGAGGTCATCTGCAGTCCCTCAGCAATGATTTGCTATAACTTTGATAGCAAAAGTAGATAGAGACGATTAGTTGACACAATGTGTTCGTCTAGTCTGGCCACGTTGCCCCATAATGCCAACATGACTACTTTGGGTTCAACCAAATTGACCCTTGCTTTGTCAAATTTGAAGTTGACCTTACGAGGTCACGTATATATGTTTTAAAAAGCGCATCAATGAGACAAACACGATGGCGTCAAAATCTTACCCTATCTTTCTTAGGTGACATGCTATTACACGAAAAACTGTTTTGCTAAACAACAGTAGTTTGACCTTTATGACCTACTGAGCCTACACTATTGATCTGAGATCATTTTTGAGGACAATACATGCGATTGCAAATTTTCATGGCTTGCGATTGTCTCTCTAATTGTTTTGCACTAAATATCATAGTTTCCGAGATAATTGGGGGGTTCTGGAAAAGAGTCCTAAAGAGTCCTGAAAACGAAAATCTGACCTTTGGTGACCACTGGTGACCTCAATTGTGACCTGATCCACAGAAAACTGAAATACTTTCGATAGAGCTTGCCTAGAGCTATTAATGCGTTTTCTCTGCTTAGTCGCTACGTTGCGTAGTTTTTGGCATCTCACGGGGGGGCGGAAATCAACCCCCCCTGCAGTTCGTGTTCGGCGCGTAACCCCCTGCAGTGCCGGGGTTTATAGTGGTAGCATTATTGTCAATGAATTCAAAAGTTTGTCTGCTGTATTTAAAACAAAATACAAATGGGAGCAAGTCGCCTCTCGCTACCAAAAATAGACTTTTGCTTTGCGTAGCCATTTTTTGGCATTTCCTGCTAAAATGGTCACATGCCAAAAATGGCAACGCAATGAACCAAACCTCCCGCCGACTGAACTTAAACCATTTATGTGACACCCATCCCTCAATCTGATTTATTTTCAAACTACCTTTTACCATCGCCCCCAAAATACAATTGAAATCTTAAATAATAAAGACATAAAAAAGAGTGCAACAAAAGGCCTCAGGGCCCATACGAGGTTTGCACATATCCCCCCCCACCCCAATCCCACAGTCTCACCTCCAGTCCACCCCACCTACCCTAAAAAAAAAAAAAAAAAAAAAACAAAGTTTTTTTCTAATCCACGAGTACTTATGAACTAAATCCCTTCTCTGTATAGTATTTAATCTAATCTAATTTTGGAAGAGGCAGTGACACTGCACGTAGCGACATCCCCGTAGTTCCAATGTCCTAATCTTCTGCTGAAAATGACTGTCAAAGCCTAGTTCTAACTACTTTGTTTCATTACGAGTTTATGCTGATGACTCTCTACATTTTCCCCCTGAATTCAAACCATTCCTTTAAATATCCAGAATGCTAACCATTCACAACTGAATACTTATATAGATCTCCTTCTTAGCCTTCTATATCTAAGTGAAAAACCCCAATTACTTTAATCTTTCTTTCATAGGCATACTATAAAGACAATTTACCATTTTTGTTTGCCACTTTCTGACCTTCATAAGCAACCACATCTTTCTCAATATGTTGGAGACCAGGCTTGCACGCAATACTCTAGAATGTGGTCTAACCATACTGCACAATACTGTAAGTTTTAGTTATTACCTCTTCACTTTTGTAGGTAACATTTCTGTTAATAGCCCCCAGCATTCTAAGCGCCTTTTTCCTCAATTCATCTTGCATGTCAATGGCACTTGAACTTATCCCATATTGATAATACTTACTCCATATTGATGAGATTTTCAGAAATATACAAATCTTGCAACGAGAACTTGAACTGTCTTGGTCTGTCACCACCGCCACCAAACAAACTGAAACCAGCAAAACAGATGCCCTGAATCAAGATACCTAAATACAACTCCTGAATGTCCTGAACAAGGCCCTATACCAATCAGGTAAAACCGTCCAGTATTCTATGACCGTGAACCATTCCGGGTTCGTTCTATCGTTTATTATATAGCCTTGGTTCTATCTATGAAATTGATGTCTACTTTTCCTATATATTGATATTGACAAATTGCCTTGCTGTTTTCCTTGCCCTGCCGCAAGGTTCATATTGATGTTTTCCGCGTCACAACTGACTCAAGGCCATATATCAGCTGACTGAAGCTGGCAGCAAGAAGTCTGCTTGTTGGCTGGCTATTAGAACAATGTAAATGTTCGAGACTACAGTAAGATCCTCATTGAAAAGCAAACACTAGCATCGGTGGCATTTGTTATAGAGCCTAGGATCTAAACCTAAACCTTATCCTACTAGACCACCTAACCTAACCCAACCTAACCTAACCTAACCTAACCTAACCCTACCCTAATTTAACATGGCTTTTACTTATCTCAACATTACATTTCAAAAACACGCTTGTCGCAGGCTGTTTCGCAAGTTCTGGTGCAAAAAAACTTTACCGAGATACAGTACCATACAGAATCAGTGGCGGCGGAAGGGGGAGGGGAGTGGCAGGAAGGGTCTAGTTTGCCGCCACCCCCCCCCGAAAACTCTGGACCGAGGCAGCGCTTTGTGTTTCGGCAATGGGCTGACTCTGTCCTGAGAGGGCGGGTGTCCTGGCCGCTTGAGAGGAGGCGCTCTGGCCGCCTGACCGAAAGGGGCGCTCTGGCCTAACCCTGAAGAGAGGGCGCTCTGGCCGCCGAGGGGGCGCTCTGGCCACCTGAGGGTGCTCTGGCACAGATGGAGGCACTCTGGCCGCTCAGAGGGGGCACTTGGCCGCTAAAGGGCGCTCTGGCCGCCGAAGGGGCGCTCTGGTCGCCATAGGGGGCACTCTGGCCACTAGAGGGCCTGGCCGCCAGAGAGGGCCCTCTGGCTGCCTGAGGGGCCCTCTGGCTGCCTGAGGGGCCCTCTGGCTGCCTGAGGGGCCCTCTGGCTGCCTGAGGGGGTCCTCTGTCGGTTTGAGGGGCCCTTTCTCAATCTGATGGGGTCTTATATAGGCCTCTGTTAGTTTGAGGGGGCCCTCTGTCAATCTGATGGGTTTTAAATAGGCCTCTATTGGTTTAAGGGGGAACCCTCTGTCGTTCTGAGGGCAGTGGCGTGAGTCCCAGAGAGGGAGCGAGGGGGTCATGGCCCCCCCTTGGGTCTCTCGGAACTTGAGGGGAGGCATCTAGCCGCCTGAGGGGGCACTGTGGCCAGGCCTGAGGGGCCACTCTGGCCGCCTGAAGGGGGCACTTCTGGGCCGCTGAGGGGCACTCTGGCCGCCTTGAGGGGCACTCCTTGTCGCCTGAGGGGTACTTCCTTCTCGCCTGAGGGCGAACTCTTGTTGCCTGAGGGTCAATCTAGCCGCCTCAGGAGGCACTTCCTGGCCGGCTGAGGTGGGGCATTCTGCTGACAATCTCGAGGTCTTAACATTTGCAAAAAAAAATGCTGAAATAGGGGCACCCTCAAAAGATAGTGGACCAACAAATCCGTTCGAGTTTTTCATGATTTGGGTATAGGAAGGGGCACCACTGCAATTGATGGCCCCCTCCTTGAAGATTTTCTGGATCCGCCACTGCCTGAGGGGGCCCTCTGTCGGTCTGAGGGACTTTCTTTAAGCCTGAAGTGGCCCCTCTTTCAGCATGAGGAGCCCCTTGGTAGGCATGAGGGGCCCTCTGCCGGTCTGAAGGGGGCCCTCAGTCGGCTTGAGGGTGCCCTCAGTCGACTTGAGGGGGCCCCTTAGTCGGCTTAAGGGGTACTTGGTCGACATCAAGGGCCCTCTGTCGGTCTAGTGGCCCTCTGTTGGTCTGAGGGGGCCCTCTGTCGGTCTAAGAGGACCCTATGTCGTTTTGAGGGTCCCTCTGTCAATCTGATGGGTCTTAAATATAACTCTGCTGGTTTGAGGGGGCCCTCTGTCGTCCTGAGGGGGTCTTCTGTCGGTATGAGGGACCCTCTATAAGCATGAGGGGGCCCTTGGTCGGCAGGAGAGGGCCTTTGATCGGCCTGAGGTATCCTCTGTCGGTTTGAGGGGCTGTCTATTGGTCTGTGGGGGCTCTCTGTCGGCATGAGGAGCCCTTTGTAGGACTGAGGGCCCTATGTGTGAATGAGGGGCTCTCTGGTGGCCTGAGGGTTCCTCGGTCAGCTTGAAGGCACCTTTCTTCCCGACGGGGTCCTCTGTCAGCCTGGAGGGGCCCTCTGCTGGCCGAGTGGCCTGACTGGTCCTCTGGTGGCATGAGAGGTCCCTCGGCCAGCTTGAGGAGCCCTTTTGATGGACCCGACGGGACCCTCTGTTAGCCTGAGGAAGGATCTCATTCGTCCTAAGGGGGTAGGGTCTATGTAGGCCTGAGGGGCCCTATGTCGGCATTAGGGACTCTCTGTAGCCCGAGGAGCCCTCTGGCCGCCTGAGAGAGCCCTCTATTAGCTTGCTTAACTGAACAGCATTATATTACCCTCGTCGAGCTGCATTTTATGATACATAACATGTCCCCTGCAGGTCGCTCCTTGACTTCAAGGTCACGTGACTTGAGGTCACCCGGTGCAGCCAATATCAGATCTACCAAAATGTAACACTCTGTTTCTCATAGTTCGATGAAAATATGTTTCGGGGTCATCTGGGCCGTAAATTCACGCTGTTAAATTTTCTGCCCCTCAGTTGAATGGTTTTCGAGTTACAGCCTTAGGCATCTTTTCAATGTTGCACAAACCTTGATTTTTCAGTGTGCGAAATCTTCCATCTAAATAATATGAGTCAGATAAACCTATATATCATAACGATCATCACAAATCATAGATTAATGTGATACAACATCTTTTGAAAATTTGAAAATTTTGAAATTGTAAAACACGGTTTTAAGTTAAAGCATGTTTTTGGGGACCTTGAGATCAAGGAATAGCCTGCAAGCCCGCAGGGGTCATGTTATGTATCACATAATACAGCTCGACGAGGCAAATAATTTGCTGTTCAGTTACGCTCTCTAGCACTTTTACGTGCAAAGTTATTATCGAATACTTGCTGATGATCATTACTTTTCTAATTCAAAATATAAATACAATATTTAATGAAAAAGTATGTCTTCAATATTTTTACTATCGAATGTTTGTATATTAAAGTCAATTCTGGCAAGAAAAACATAATAATTTGTAGTGGCCACATCATAAAAAATGTGATTTTACTGAAAACTGCGTTTTTAAATTAACAATTAGTGAATTTTCAAAGAATATATCACATAATTTCTATGGCTTAGGATGATTCTTATGATATAAAGGTTTGAGTGATTACTATAATTTATATGGGAGATATTGCCCGCTTAAAATAGAAGGTTTGAGCAAAATCGAATAATGCCTGAGGCTCCAAAATAACGTTATAACTCAAAACCATTTGACGGATGGGGATGACAATTTCACAGCGTAAATCTACGGCCAGGATAACCCCCAAAACACAGTTGAATCGAAATATGACTTGGTCGATCTGTCATGGAATGACCAGAACGACCAAGCCTCTAGCAACAGCGTCGACCCTATCCGACTAGTAAAGGTAAGGTGCGTAGTTGGCAACGACGAAGCGAGCGTGAGATTGGGACTGGTATTGTAAATTTTTAGACGTCGATCGGACAAAGTAATTTCTGAGATACAAAAAAGGTGCACATATGCCCCACACCTGAGTTGTGGGAAGGCGGCGGCTGAGGGGTTCCTAACCACACACCAAATTTTAACACAATCTACACAGCGGTTGCGGAGGTTTTGCGAGAAAACATCTTTTAACACCTCTCACGCGGCACGCGCCACGCGCAGCGGTGCAGCCCCCCCCCCCCTCTTCACGAGAGGGCATTGGTATAAAACAGAGTACGTTGGATGGTACGTTAATTAGATCGCTTGTCAGCGAAGTTGGCTGCTCAGCAAAGCAGACCGCTTGTCAATGGAACGTGCGGTTGCAGAGATGTGAGCTTCTCAAAAGCATACCAGAGCGCGCCCGCTCGGTGATGGCACCAAAAGGCATTGTATTGGTATATATTTTCCGAGGAAATAAAATTACGAGGATACAAAAATGTACGACATCTTTTTTGGGGAGGTGATATTAGGTATAGTGCATATTAAAATGGCATGTTTCCTAAAACTTAAATGTGTCTAACACTTATGTCTCAACTTTTAGATGTCAGATTCTAGCAGGCTTGAGTTGTTATTTATGACGTAATTTAATCCGTTTCCTGCTGAGTGCTGAATTTTGGCGTGTTTTTGTGTGCTTTAAGATTTAACCCGCGCGGCGTAGGGGTCTCTCGCCGAACGCGGCGGCGTGGGGGGGATAATATTACCCCCCTCTGATCTTTCTCGATGACCAATAACCGAACGAAGACGCAGCAAGGCGGCCGAATCGAGAGAAAGCTTCTCCATGAAACGAATCGAATGCCATAACCGCGAGAATTTTCAAGTTTAGGTCCAGTGTAAGGTTCACGGTCAGGTCATATGGAACAGTTCGAGTTAATTGAGTTAAATGGTTCCTACTTTCAATTAATCCTTTGATTTAAACTGTATTTTCAGATAAGCTCTCAAAGAGTGAAATACATATATGCATTAAGTCAAAGTGGAAATTACATGCAAATGTAAGGTCAAGGATTCAGGTCACACAAGGTCACTGTACCGAAGAGGTGAAATATGAAGCTTGTGAGCACATGGTTTAGGGTTATTATTGCACGTAAGAATCGATAGAAAAAGTCATTCTCTTAACAACTTGACCCGTTCCAAGGTCAACGATCAGGTCATCTAAGGTCAAAACTGAAAACTGACTATATGAATAAACAACTGCATGTTTCTAGGTTAGTTTTGCTCATAAACACAAAAATGGACATTTTTTATATCTGTATCAGGTAAAAATAAAAATCGTTATTTTTTGAAAAATGACGTAATTACACTACTTATGTTGGAGAGCATCAGTCACTGAAAAATTAAGCTATTACTTTGAAATTTAGTCTGGGTAATCATTCACTTGTGGTTCTCATATATATATTAGGTTTTGTTAGATTCCCCTTTAGAAATTTTCATTCTCTCGAGGGGTCATTTCCTGGAAAAAATCATTTTTTTGGATTTGTGGGGGGTCAAGAACCAAAATTTTTGGAAATCCGAAATTGTCATCTTTGTAGAGAATTAAATTTTCCTTCTCACTCACTGTTTTTTGCGTTTGCGATTTGCTTTAAAGCTATGTTTTCTACGATGGCATCAAACATTTTATTGTTATCTCAAGCCAAAAATTGGCATGAATGACGTCAATCAAACGTCATTATCTCCCAAAATTCTCAACTTTTTTTCGGATTATTTTTTTTACGGAAGATGTCAAATGATGGCTGGTAAAGTATATGAAACATTGAGTCGTTTATCTGTTACCGTTTTGAAGTTATTGCGGAAATACGGGAGGGGGGGTAATATTTACCCCCCCTACGCCGCGCGGGTTAACCCTCGCCAGGTGTAGGGGATACCACCCTCCGTCGGTTTTCCAAAATAACTCGCGTAGTTACCAACTGATCACGATACAACTTTCAGTGCCCTACTTGTGAACAAGTTGACACATACTTGTAAAATTTCACATTTTTAACCTTTATGATCCATGACCTTTGACCTGTTTCTCAAGGTCGTGTTTAGCGAAAATGACGTCCAGACGTATCGATCCTTGGAGCATATGTACTGTATAGTTTCCGTGTGTGTGTTGTTCAGGAGCATATGCAAAGGTTTTTGTAGGTGACAGCTGTGGTTTTTTAATAGATCGCGATATCGATTGACCTTTTCAGAGGTCAACCGAGGTCACTGACCTCCAATGACCTCAGATGTCGTTTTTTTGCTTTTGTCCGTTTCTAGGACATTTGTGACTCTGATTTAAAATCTGGGTTCCATTTTACATAATTACATGTTCCACTGGGGTAATTTTCTTCCAAAGGTCAAACGAGGTCAATTACCTCAAATGACCTGACACGACTTTTGTGGAGTTTGGCAGTTTTTAGCCATTTTAATTATAATCAAATGTAGGCCGTCAAATGTTAGCTTCTTAGATTGTTCTTAACTACCCGATTTTTAGCATCGAGAGTATTAAGTGTACTCGTGTTTACACAGCGTTCACTCTTGATGACGAGTTAGGTCTCTTACATGACATCACCGAGCGTCACCTAATGATCCTATGAGCCCTGATAGTCGATGTACATTGCGCCTTCATCACTCGCTCACAATGCAAACACATAATTTATAATAACAAACTGATACGTCTCAATTAGGACAAACGTCAGGGTCGTACACCCCTACAAAGCGTCACGACAGAAGGGGTGATTTGCCCTACACTACCAGGTAAGTAAGAGCCAACAGCTGCTAAAAGCTGTGTGGGTCTGTTGCAAGCAACCATTTTACATGCAGATAAGTTCATTGGTTTACAATTTATCCTGAACTAACGGGCGGGGCTCATAAAACCTGACATTAACTAACGGGCTACGGCCATGGAGTCCACATCGAGTTTCTAAAAGCTCATCTAGTGCCGATGACAGTTTAATTCCTGTAACGACTATCGGCTATTTACTGCACCACAGGTGGCACTGCCTTCCACCCTGGCGGCGCGTAGTAAAAGCCGAGTCAGCCCGGGCCGTTCCATTAGTAGAGCTCTATAACCTTACACCCTGCGGTGAGGCTGTGTGACGGCCCGGTCCTATGGCTGGGCGAGGCGACACCAGCGACGGTGGTTTGCAGTGCTCTGTCCTCAGGTCAGTGAAAGTCCCCCCCTCCCCGGTGCAGCCAGGGTTAGTTGTCTTCAGTGGTTCCAAGGTCCTATGTTACCCATTTGAGCTGACCAGAATTGACTCGCTCACATATTAGACGCAGAACCGCAGTTCTCAGCTTTCAAGCAATGCTCGGTTTACAGCGATACTTCAGCCGTCTGAACTGCTAGTGCCAATCTAGGCGGGGAACCGGAAAGGAAATAAGTATTAGTGGCGGACGGATATGGATTTTGACATTGGAGGGGAGGGGGGGGCAAAGACGTGATCAAGTTCCGTTCAACGTAGTCACAGGGCGCAGCCAGACCGTTCAAGAAAAGGGAGGGGCAAACCCGTCATTGGTTGTCCCCCGAAAAAACTAACCGCCTGAATATGATAAATCCTTCTTACACTGTAAAAATAAGAAAAAGATGTAGCTCCTTGGTGAAATAGTTGAATTTGCAAATGGTGCTTCCTGTCCAGGCAACAAGCAGATGCAATAATATGCTGCCTTTAGAACTAGTGGGTTGCTGGCCAAATTATCGGCAAGAACATTGACCTTATCAGGTAACTAGAACCTTACACGTTATGTGCTGTGTACAAGTCCAATAGAAGTTAGTACCAAACCATGAGTGCGTTGAGTGCCTATAATCAGTCGAGAACGAGCTTATGCAGCCCGTGCTTTAGAACGTAGGAACCTATATGCTTACAATGGTGCGTTGAGCGGCAAACCACTCAGATTGTGCATGTTAGCGCAATTAATAGCGACATTTTTAGCCTCACAGCGGATAAGCTGAGGTCTATTAACAGCTGATGGGGGTGTTGAATGGATCGTTATATACTTATATCATTTTTACTGATTAATGCGGAGTAAACTCTGTAGCAACATGTTATAGGAGCTCATGATTGCCGCGTGCATATCGTCGATGTAAACGTCGACTGTGTGAAGGCCAGCAACTTTAATTTAGTCAGTTATCGTTCATGTCCGTGTGCGATCAGGAAGTTTGAAGAACAATTCCCGAATCCAAGTGTCGAACTGTGTCACGCTTGAGGTTTTGAAACAATACGTTGTTTCAGTGAGAGATGGGAACTGGGTGCCTGTTATGGTGGTCTGTAAGCCTTGAAAGTGGAGTGACAGCCATATCAGAAGCGTTGAAAGCTAATTAAGTTGAATGATTACTGAGCTTTGCGAAGTTAGCAAACATCAATTCAAGTAAAATGCAACAAGCACACAACCTCTCTCGGTGTTTGTGGACATTACTTAATAAACCGTGACATCTGCCAGTAGCAACTCGATTTGATATCGCTAAGCTCTGCCAGAGGAATAGTAATGCTCGTATTGAACGAGGTAACCGGAGAGAGTGTTAAGAAGCTAAGAGCTGTCGATATAGGACGTTAGTACATTTTGATGGGCTCAACTTCCAGCTTCCATAAGTTTGTTGCAAATCTGATGGCATGTTTGCATTTAGATATTAATAGCATGGTATTGTCAATGTAATTGTTTTATAACTAAGTATCGCAATAATGTAACTCTCTAAGAGCTCGAGCGAACTAAACTTTGTGTCAACTCGGAACATCGATCAGTACAGGCACTTGCGACCTCAAATCAATGGACGTCCATTTTGATTTTGATTGCAGGTTACTCTTAAATATATTGCGAAGCACGGGTAAAAAGAAAACCGTTCGTGAAATGTGCTTATAATCTCATCGTATATATTTTCGTAATTAAAGTCTATAATTATCTTCCATATTGCCCTTCTTTCAATAGGGGATTAAATGAAGTTCTGCTAAGTACCCTCATACGTTCTCTCCATTTTTTCGGGAAAGTCATACCAGATCCTTCTTTGCTGTGTTGGAATGTTCCTGTTATGTGTGCTTTTAAATCCTATCTCAAATTACTCATAAATACTGGTGCAGACATGTTCCGCCTAAAAAAGGAACCCATTGTGGCGTGCTTAAATGTCTCCTAGTAATGAACCGCCTCGCTCAAAATAAGAATTTTTCTGGTTTCAGCATATGACTAAGATTAAAAGGAGGTCTAAAACAATTACTTTATGACATTGCCTATTAACTACCAATGCTAAAGGTTTCAATATGGTACTTAAAATTTCTACGCCACCGAGAAGCAGGCAAGCTCACGTTGACAAAGCCTGTCTACTCTGCAATAACAATTAAGCACAGTAAACGGGTACCATTAACAATTATGGAATCAATCCCGTGCAGTCTCTCCATGTTTGATTTAAGTGACCATTGCTAAAATTTTAGCACCTAAAATCAATAGAGTTGATATTTGTAGCATGCAAAGTTTGCTGCTCTGAGAAACCAAGTTTGTTAAGTTATCTTAGACCATGATAATTACAAGCTTTGAAAGAGCTATCCTTGTGTGGCGTGGATGACCATTTAAATAAACCTATAGGGTGCTAATCATTTTTTAAGCAGTGTACTGGGATTAATCTTCTCCACACCTTATATATCAAGGTTGGCCGTAATTAATATTCCTCTCGTTAACTTAACAGTTCATATACTTATTGATTCAACACTCTAAATTTATACCAAGTGTAGATATCGTTCTCCACCCCTTAATAGAGGACCAAGTTCTCCTCTTGAAAGCAGGAAGCTTTTGTTTATTTATGATTTCGTCTGGGGAGGGGGCGGCGCCTTAAAATCCCGAGCGTTAAAATGGTCAAACAAAATGGATGAAAGGGCACGTTACAACGATGGAGAATGCAGTATCACACTTAGAGCTGAGTTAGCAAACTGTCAAAATCAAACCTTTAAACTAGTTAATCACTTAGATTTGGATTCATGCTATTATACCATTTTTTCGTTAATATTTGTTGTATTCAATTACCTGGAAACTGTTTAAATTCTATTGCGCCTCGGAGCGGCCAAATTTTTTTGTAGTCTTATGGCCTGGTGAAGGTGCTATTCTTATCTAAATGTCATCACATTGGTTTCAAATGCGAACTCGTCTAAAAAGTATTGTTAATGTTGCGTTTTAAACCTGGAAACCGACGGGGTCTGAGCCAATTAGAACCACGGGTGGGGGCGGTATTAACCGCCCCTCTCCCAGGAATTCTCTTGAAAACATCGTCAATGTTAGTGAGAAGCTGATAAAACTGCATGATGTTGCGCCCTTATGACGTTGTTGAGTTACGGATCGAAATGAAAATAATTAGTTTTTTTTTTATCAGGTCAAATATTGAGGTCACTCAGAGTCCCAAAATAGTGTCAAATTCCCATATTCGAGTAAAATTTAGCACTGCTTCCACATAATCCGGGTATAGCTCTAGTAATCCAAACATATCTTTTAGGATTCGATCCAAAAAAGCACTTGCAATGTCTCTTGAATACCATCTCTTTTGCCAATTTGTCTCCTCAGATCAGGAGTAAATTAAATTAGTAAGGCTTCAGATGGTTCAGCGAAGGGCAAATGTTAATTTTACTTGAATAAAGTTTTTTTGTTAAAACTTCTTACAATTTTTAAATGTTAGAAGCAGCTATTTTTGCCGTCCATTTCATGTTTCTCACATCATCGTCGCATCGAAAAAATTTATCGTATGATCTTATTCGGTCAAACTTAGAAAAAATTGACCTGACCTGCATCCTGATGTTCATTGCAGGTTCAGAGTCAAATTTTATGTCTATGCGATGTAGCTGACAAGAGAAACAGATAGTGTGAAAACTTACAGTATACTTCTATTCTTACGTAGAAATCATGTGGTTTTGTACAACCATATGACCTTTTGGCACATTTTGGATTGACCTTAACGTAGTCCAGAAGAAAAATACAACTTGCATTTCTTTATACTTTGCTTCAGAATAGTGATTAGGTATGCATAACTGACCATATAGTCAGTGTTTTGTTCTTATTTGGTGTGCATTTTCAATAATTTCTCCCATAAACTTTTTATAATTGGGATGTTCTCAAAAATTGACATGACCTCAGCTGTCTACCTGATAAAAAATATCCAAATAATACGAACTATTAGATATCGAAGGCCTTCATTGCACCTGTGAGTTTCAAATGTTTGTTCACCTAGCGTGTGGCCTTCGGCAAATGTATGTCCAAACTTACATAAAAATTACGGATCAAATAAGTGACTTGTAGGTCTAGGTCATTTAATGTGACCTTACAACGTGACTTGTAAATTGTTAGTCAAGTCAATTTTTTAGAAGTGGGTGGGTAATTTTGATGCCCAAACAGCTTATAAAATATTTGTCGGCTCGATACGCGTCCGTCGTTTTTTCCTGATAGTCCGGGAAAAACTGTGTGGTGGCGATATCTCGCCCTCCCGTCGGTTTCTAGGTGTTAAATCGCTATAAAAAGTTGATAAAGCTAACTATTTTGCCTGCCCAACCATTATAGGAAAGTGGTGAATGCGAACACTATAAATGGCGTCGATAAAATGGCGCTTTTTAAAATCCCACATATATAGCCGTGTTTTCACGATGGCGCTTCTTTTGCGTGAAAATGTTTTAAATACATTTTATAAATTGTTTTTAAAATGCTTGCCATTTTGCCGTTCTTCACGATGGACTAATTGGCAAGAAATGTTTTAATCCTCTCGCCTACGGGACCGTAGGGCGAGATAAAGCATTTTTTTCGAAAAATTTAGTTCATCGTAAATGCGGTTGCTACTACTAAAACATTTTTAATACATTGATTAAAATGTTTTAAAACATTTCGCGCAAAATAATCCATCGTGAAAACGGCTATTATATAATTTGTAGTTAAATGTTTGCCGTCTGCCCATGTTAAAAACCACCACCATCACCACCACCACCACCATCCCGCGGCCCGGGGTCGGCGCGTGTGGTCGAAATCTGACGGCTAGCGACCAAGTGCCGCGCGGCCGATGTGGCCGCCGGGACCGATAGTGTCCATCGGCGAAATGATGTCGACGGTGATCAGGGGCGACCGGACCGACGTGACAACCGACCATCGCGCGGGCCCGGCGCCGAGCCACGTCAGCCGGATGTCGACGGGTAGAGACACCAGCCGACTGGTCACGTGTCGACGGGTACAGACACCAGCCGACTGGTCACGTGTCGACGGGTACAGTCACCAGCACCAGCACCAGAAGCCAGCGCTGCAGTCACTCTGCAGGCTGCAGGGTGATTGGGAACATCGGGCTGACTCTTGTGAAGCAGAATTGGCACTGCCACCGGCTGTATTAGAGAGGTATTGTTGCGTCAGTTTCGACAATGCTCGGCACAATCCGCGGGCAATTTAAATCGGCATCTGGTGACTTTGTGATGTCGGAAAGTAACCTCAGCTGAATACCTCTGAAGTGGGTCGGTACGGAGATCTGTTAAATCCACCCCAGTCACTTGACTTTGACGCACGTGTGAAGCCTGGGTACAAATCGTTTTTGTGTTGTAATTTGACGCTTGAATTGTGATGTCAAAACCGGTTCTCTGACATTCCACGTGGCACTGCCGCAGTTGCCACTACAGTCGCCGCCAGCCGCCGCACCGCCCGCCCCTGATGACACAATCCGCCACCGATCGCCACCGAAGCAGTGCCAGCGCCGATTCCAGCGTCACCGGTCTGCCCGCCCCGACGCGCCGGTAGCTACCCTCGCGTCACCACCCATCGCTGCCGACGCGCCGGTAGCTACCCTCGCGTCACCGCCCATCGCTCGCGTCACCGCCCATCGCTGCCGACGCGCCGGTAGCTACCCTCGCGTCACCGCCCATCGCTGCCGACGCCGGAAACGACGCCGACAGTCGAGAGCTACGAGCGCCTGATCGCCGGTCTGCCTGGCCGCCCCCGCCCCCGCCCCCGCCCCTGCCGGCGGCGGCGGCGGTGGACGTCAGCTGGACCGGACGGGTGGACGCTGGTCGGACGGAGGGCGGCATCTGATCCAATATCGGTCGAGACTGGTCATATCGGCAGCCACCGCTGGTCGGCCGGCGCTGTATGAGAGCTGTTGATTGGGTAGTGCACGGCTGCCGAGCGGTGTTATGGCTGGTGGCGAGCGCCGCAGCGCCGGTAGATGAATGCGCCACGGATGGACGTGCAGTTCGGCGCGTGGCGATAACAGGCGATATGTGGGACTGTGGGGAATGACTTACTCTGGCTGGGTGGCGGGCGGGACGCTGTATAACTGAGAGGTGAGGGAGAGAGAGGGGTGCAGGCTGCCAGTAGCGTAGGAACGTGACGAAAAGTGAGGGGGCCAGCAAAACTTCGATCTCATCTTGAGGGTAACTCAATACCCCTATACAGGATTTCTATGCATATTTGAGCTCCTTTCGTCTTCGCGAATCTATTGCGCCTTTCAATTTGTTTAACGAAGTAAAATTGTTGATTTTAGCACACAAGAATTGGCAAAAAGTGAGGGGGCCATGACCCCCGTGGCCCCCCGCGTTCCTACGCCTATGCAGGCTGTTACACACTGCAAGTGCACAGTGCACATTTGGCCAATCATTTTGTCATAATCCATTTTACCATTCAGCTTTTCCTCCCGAAGTTGATCAGTGCACTTCAGTGAAGTGAGGAAGGAAGGAATTCCTTCCTCAAATTCCATCCAGTTTATGTTTTTTTATTCATGTGACTGTTAATTCGCAATTGGAAAAGTCAGCTTCATATGTGCATCAGTTTTATTTCTAAATCCGTGAAATATTTTACATTTTCATTAATAATTTGCCTGCGTAAATGAGTGGAATTGCAACTGCCTGTAGAGGCAAAATTCCACCGTTCAGAAGTTCGACGAATGAGCCATTTAGCCTCAACGAATGGCCGAAACTATTGCCAGAATGTGTCTGTGCGTTGGCGCTAAGTGTTCGGCAGCATGGTTTAAACGGCTTCGGACGGTGCAGCTAAGTGCTTCGGCAGGACTGGTTAAACGGTTCGGACGGTGGCGCTTAAGTGCTCCTTCAATCGTCACACATAGTTTTTAAAACGTATCGGACGGTGGCGCTACAGTGTCATGATACACATGGTTTTCGTCGCGTCGGACGTCTAGCGCTATCGGGGCAGAATGGGCTAAAGGTCGGACGGTGGCGCTAAGTGTCGGCAGACTGGCGTTGTTTAAAACGTCGGACCGGTTGGCGCTCAAGTTGTTCGGATCAGACTGGCTTAAACCGGTCGGACGGTGGCCTAAGTGTTCGGGCAGGCACTGGTTAAACGGTCCGGTACTGTCCTCAGCTAAGTCGATATTCGGCAGACTGGTTATAACGGGTCCGCTGGGCGGGGTGGTTGGCGCTGCTCTGGGGGATCGCGAAGCAGTATTGGACCCGCGATCACCCCTCAGAGAGCTGTTCGGCAGAGCTATACTAATCAGCTTTGAACACTGAAGTCAATGTGCGGGCTACCTCAGATGACCTCAGATGACCTTGTAGAGATCACTAAGCAACAATTGCACCTTGATCATCCATAATGAGCTAAAATAACATGATTCTGAAAGAATTAGCCTGATCCAGCGAGTGTTTTCTGAATAGGAAGCATTTGTTTATTTTCCCATTTACTTATACTGGGGAGGTCAGAAAATTGACCTGACCTTAGGTCACCGACACAAAAAATCCGGGATACACAGGTTGTAGGTACTTATGATCTTATGAAATTCTGCAAGTTTCAAATATTTCGGACACAAACTGTGGCTTTGCTTCGATCACAAATATTTTGGAAGGCAATGTCAATTCAAGTGACCTGGTGACCTGACCTCGGTTGACCTGAAGTAATTTTTATGTCAGAGTGTGGGCAATTGATGTTCAAACAGCTGTGCAAAGTTTAGCGACGCTGTGCGCCGCCGTTTTCCCGCTACTTTGNTGAACCACTGCCCTACACTCATTTCGCACTGGCCGATGCAATGCTAGGAATTGATCGACAAATTATAATTGAATTAGCACAAGCTTCTGGTGTCCTTAATTATTTAAAAATGACATAATAAGGCCTTCTGAGTAGCTGAAATTTGCGATAAAAAAAATTGCCTCGAGCTTTCTGCTACAGATAGAAAGTTATGATGCATGGGGTGAAAAAATACCACTGACCATTTGATTCTAGGCATATGAATAGGTACATTTGGAACAAATTTCAAGCAATGTTGGTGAGGCGAAGATGTAGAATGAGCAATTGTAGTGGTCACATTTCCCAACAGTTGCCCTAAGATGTTCTTGGTCGCACATATATCCTACCTATAAAACAATTGTTCGCCTTCATAGTGTAAAAAACGAAAATGTGTAAAAATTTGTTTAGGCATTGTCAAATCACGATTTTTCGTTATCGTTACATTACTACTGCTACACTGTTAAAAAATATTAGCATCCCGGATGCTAACAATATTATATTTGGGTGCTATAGATTAGCAACTTATTAATTTAGCATGAGTTTTGGCTTAAAGTAGCACCTCATGTTGAAATAAGCAGCAATTGGTGCTACTGAAGTGTTGAACGTAAGCAACCGAAAATACATAAGCCTCGAAATGGTTGCTTGTAAAAGCAAGCATCCTTATTTTTAAAGAGGTGCTTGATGTAGCATCCGCAAAATCGGGCGGTAAGCTCCCACCGCGCTTTATGCGAATATGGTGCCTTTGGCTTTAAAGTAACAGGGCAATAGGGAATAAGCACGAATTTTTGATGTGCGGGAAAACTGTAGCAGCAAAAAGGGAGCTAATTGCAGGCGCCTGCGCGGACGCACTGGTGAGAGGCAGCCATTTTCGCTCAAGGTGTCGCGTGGTCGTGGCGTGTCGCGTTCCGCTGGTTTTAATTAAGTTGTTTTTAAGGAAAGGTGCTCTGTGCAGGTGGTCGGTGGATGATGCAGCCATATCAGGATTTAGTTTATGAAGTGATTCTGATGTTGCCTCGAACATATCAAGGGCGTGTTCGCAACAAACTCTGGTTTGTTGGCACCATATCAATATATCTTACCCGTAGAGAAGAAACGAATTGAGGACGCTGCCCTCCAGAGGAACGATTCCGTGTAGGTACGCGGGAAAAAGCAAGATGCTGTCGATTACATCTATATTAGGTACATCTGCACTTGTATAGCTGCAGCCGCTTTCCAGCTCCCCTACTAGATGTTTGTGTGCAAATCTGGTGGAATGTTATTGTTTATGAATTCCTCGTATTGTCAATATTAGTTGTTTTTTAACTTCGAGAGATATCCAATGCCTCACGAATGCATTGGGAGACATTTAAGCATAAACATTGAGATAACAATTGCATCGCTTGCCTTCGTTGATGGCATTGGTTTTTGAACACAGTGCGGTGCTGCTTCAAAACGGTATTTTTTTTTTCCTTAACTAAATTTGGTTTATGTTTATTGGTACCGTGAGCATCAAAGTGCTAAGTTTTAAGCAGCTGCTAAGTTCATTTTGGGATATCAGACATTGACATTTCACCCACGTCGAGTGGCTAAAAGCTAGCACCAGTAAGAGTGCTCATACCAGCAGTCCGGTCGGTAATTGACATAGGTGCTAGACCTAGCAGCTGTTTCAATCTAGACATATATACGGTAACTGGTGTTAAGCACATTTTTAGGGCTTAATTCAAAGCCATTTGGGATATCAGAATTGAACATCTGAATCGAGCACCACCATGGGTGCTAAATCTTTTTTTACAGTGTATTGCTATTATATTTGTCTTTTCCAAATATGGAGACAAAAGTAAGACCTATACTATATTTCCGTGCCGTACTGTTGCCAGTGGCCATAGGACAGTGATGGTGATACAATTCGTAAATTAAGCGTTGTGTTGCTAGCCACCGTGAGATGCGCAGGAGTATGCGATCCGCAGGAGTATGCGGACCTGATCGCTGCACGCTGCCCGCAACACATCCCTCTCCATCATGTCCTACATCATTTGGCCATTACCTGTCAGACGGCAGACCTAAGCACAGAGGTCATGTGCAGCGCCTCTAATGCTTTTCTCCAACGATTGCAATGCAGCCGCTGTCAACGGGTCGCTGTAATGCATGGCGAAATGATTTGACAATGTCAGGCATGGCAGGGAGTGCTACCGCTGCTGCAAAGTGACACATGTGATGGCCTCCTCGCCAATCGACATTTCATGCTGAACAAATTTAATGTCATGTTCTCTCTACCTACAGTGCTGTCTCTA
The DNA here is from genome assembly GCA_014673585.1 of Semibalanus balanoides. Classification (NCBI taxonomy): domain Eukaryota; kingdom Metazoa; phylum Arthropoda; class Thecostraca; order Balanomorpha; family Balanidae; genus Semibalanus; species Semibalanus balanoides. Next base: position 19,098 of record VOPJ01014654.1, on the reverse strand, counting down.
CTGTCTTCTTGTGATGGCATTATGCAATATGCATGTAGACGGCGCTCTGACATGCCTTCGCCAAAACATACCTGTCAAGTTTAGTCTCTACGTATTGGTTAGGCTTCTGTATTTAGCCAGCACTGGTTCAGGTACCCTGGCTACTGTTGCGATTGATTGCTCCTTATCGTTGGATTTGATTCAGGCCAGGCTCTCTACGGCTGTATCCGCTCTGTTTAAATCCCCGGCTGCCAGCTCCGTGCGCTGTAGCTCTGTTGGTACTCGCCCGACTGGGCCGCTCGACTACCGGCCTGCACCCAGTGCCACTCAGACCGGCCTGCACCCAGTGCCACTCAGACCGGCCACATGGACAGTGTCAGCGCTAGCACCAGCTCGGCCCGGCCCGCGCAGCTCGAGCGTTTATTTTGACGGCCGGCGCACGCCGACGGACGGGGCGCACGTGTCGTCAGAGGGAGCGCCGTGGTCGGCGGTGGGCCCGGGCCAGGGTGAGACTGAGGCGCACCAGCCCGGCCGACTACTGCGCCGCCTCCCCAAGTCGCCGTCCATAACCACCTCCGCAGCGCCATCTGTCACGGGAGAAATACAGCACTGCACCAGCGCCACCTATGGAGAACAGGGCAGGACTGCACCAGCGCTAACTATAAAGGGCAGGACAGGACTACGCCAGCGCCACCTATGGAGGGCAGGAGAGGACTGCACCAGCGCCATCTATGGAAGGCAGGAGAGAACTGCACCAGCGCCCCCTATGGAGGGCAGGAGAGGACTGCATCAGCGCCACCTATAGAGGGCAGGAGAGGACTGCACCAGCGCCACCTATGGATGGCAGGAGAGAATTGCACCAGCGCCACCTATGGAGGGCAGGAGAGGACTGCACCAGCGCCACCTATGGAGGGCAGGAGAGGACTGCACCAGCGCCTTAATCTATGGAAGGGCAGGAGAGGAACTGCACCAGCGCCACCCTATGGAGGGCAGGAGAGGACTGCACCAGCGCCATCTATGGAGAGGCAGGAGAGGACTGCACCAGTGCACCAGTGCCACCTATGGAGGGCAGGAGAGGACTGCACCAGCGCCACCTATGGAGGGCAGGTCAGGACTGCACCAGCGCCCCCCTATGGAGGGCAGGACAGAATTATTGTACCAACTACCAACGCCACCTAGTGGCGGTATGAATGGGACCTGCTGCTGACCATCGGCTTATCGTCTGTTTTGCTGCTATCACAGAGTGATAGTTGATCCCGCTAACTGTGGCTTGTGCTAACCCCTGTCATGTCACTTGGCAGGCGTACCGTGGCTATCGAAACGCCGTCAAGGTTCGGCTGGCTACAGCGAGATCGGCACACTTCAAAGCCACATTTATCTTATAAGAAGGTGCATTAGAAAGATATACGAAAGTACATCGTATCTGCGAGAAAACCGGAGCCAAGAGTGAGACGTAATTGAAGTTGCAATCATCCACCTTTTAATCCTCCCGACTGCCGGTCCTATATCCTCTGTCACGCCGACGTTAACCCGGGTCTGGTGGCCGCTGGCCACCGGCAAGTGACGGCCCACAGCCGTACCCGGGAGTTGGTGGTCGTCTGCATGGCGTGGGCCCTCCTCGCAGCTTCGTCCTGCGGGGAAAGGCCTGTTCATGCGGGCGGCTGCCCGGCCGAGCGGTCCCTTTTTAACCCACTTTACCCCTTCTTCTTCATCCCATGGCTGCGCAATGGTTCGGTTAGACCGAAGCGGTCTCTCCCTAAACCAAACCAAACGCATTTGCAGTGCGACCCACTCAGCGTGGGCGGCTCAGTTAAACCGCCACTTCGTGTCTGTGGGGCCTGACACAGCGGCGGCGCTGGGTGCAGAAGCGAGTAACGGGGAAACTGTACCGCCCCGTCCCCCTCGAGTGTGTGCACGTGCAGGCTCGTTTCGAGTCAGGCCTGTGACGCTACCTGAACAGTGAACTGTCTGCTGCTCTGAAACAGATGGGGACCTCAAAAGCCAGTGATGTAGACTGAGTCACCATACGTTTATTTAAACTTACTTTCCCTGTAATTGCTCCTCATATTTTGCATGTTGTTAACACTTGCTTGTATCTGGAAATGTACCTGACATGTGGAAGACCGCTACAGTCACCCCCTGTTTAAAGGCGGTGACCAGAGTGACCCAAATAATTTTCGGCCCATTTAAATATTGTCAGTTGTAGGAAAACTATGCGAGCGACTAGTGAGCAATCAGCAACCAGCTTGTCTCTTACCTGTCAAAACACCACAGGACAGGGGCGTCGCCACGGGGGGAGCCTGGGGGAGCCGGGCACCACTAGGTGCACTCAAAACCCTCTTCGGCACCCCCAAGTTCACAGGATTTTAACCTTAGGCCTATGGCGCCGGCTTCCCCAAAACTCTCGCCGGCTCTCCCATATCCCTAGTTGGCCCCAACACTCGCAATGTTGCGGAGACGCCCCTGCCACGTGATGATATGTCCCGAACAGCATGAGTTTCGCGCCGGCGCCGGCGGCCCCACAGAGTCTGCGATGCTGTGCACTGTCAACTTGTTAACCAGTAACATAGACCGAGGGCTGGTTATGTCGCTTACGACCACTGACAAGTCTAAGGCGTTTGACAGTGCCTTCAGCATTCCCGGCTCCTGGACAAGCTGGGGTGGTATGGTGTTGACACACTTTGGTTCCGTGGCTGGCTCGAGGGTCGCTCGTAGCGGGTCGTGGGCTGTAATACGTCACTTCCGGTTACGCACGGAGTGGTTCAGGGAAGCATTTTAGGTCCGATATTGTTTTTACTGTTTACAAATGATTTGCCTTCATTTATTCATCATGGTCAACGTGTTATGTATGCCGATGACGCTCAGTTATTTAGACACCGATACTCTGGCAAATGTTGGTGACCTCTGTGCGTGTCTACAACTGTTCAGCGCTGTTAACAGCGCTGAACAGTTTTGACAGTTTTGAATGGGAAAGCTGATGGCTTAATTTAGCGAGACCCACTAAAATGCTATAATTATAGCATTTTAGTGGGTCTCGCTAAAATAAGCCATCAGCTCCCATTCAAAACAAAAATGGTTACTATTGAAGGCCTTGTTCATCCCTATATAAGAGCTGCTAAACAAGCGTGGGGTAGTTTTCAAAACACAAAGACACATAATTCCAAAAACACTAATGGGGCTCAGAATAGTCACATATGCACCAGCGATCCAACATATAATCTCAGCATTGAAACAGCTCGGTTGGCTCAGAAGTGGACCATAATTGACCGAGCGTGACCTTCTGGCTCTGCACCACCTCCTGAGGTCGCCTAATGCGCCAGATAGTTTGTGTGCTTTGGTATAGTGTCAAGATCGGATGTGTCTGTCAAAACCACGCGAGGCTCTGAAAGCCTCATGCTTCAAACCCCGCGTGTCCGTACCGAGCTCGCCCGCAGGTCATTTGTGCGCCGCGCGATTGGTGCATGTAATCGGTTACCGCCAGAAGCAAGGGCCGCGACATCAACTAAGCTTTTCCACTCAAAATTGCAGAAGTGGCTACTGTCAGATGACGAGAATAGTGTATCGTAGGTTAGCATATATAGTTTCAGACTTGCCAATGACTCGATGCTCTGAACTGTAATGACTCGAAAAACGGAAGAGCCACCATGTGGAAATTTTTCGACAAATACATACATACATACATTGATAGTTGATTTCAATGTTTAGTTCCCTCAAAAACACGGACACGGGACACAATATTGTAATTTGTACATCTACCAGAGAGAGGCATTCATTCTCTTACAAAACGGTAGATATCCCCATTTTATTATTTCACGCCATGCTGAAAAAAAACTTTGAAAGTTGACTTTACAAACATTACACGAGGCCACCGCCTCAACGTTCCCCACTCCGCCGCGAGTAATGGCCACCAGCCGTCATCATTGTTCTCTGGAGACCATTTGCAGACATCCTTGAGCTTCCTCTTTTCTCAGGCTCCCCGACTGAGCAAGGCCTCTCAGAGCGGAGCGTTGCGACAGTTGGTTATCTGGATTCTGTCGTTCACCAGGTCCAGGTACACGCTGCAGGTTACCTGGTTGTTGTCAAAGCTCGCCTCCGGAACGTTGCGGTTGGCGTTAACGCGAACCTGGAAACAACGCAGATAGGTTGTATATCTGGTCATAGGCGTAGGAACAGGGGGCGGGGGGCATTCCCCCTTCACTTCTCGGTATGTTTTGTATGCTAAAATAATGTCTTATACTTGGTGAGGAAATATTTGAATGGCAAATGGTTCGCCAGAACCGAGAAAGCCCAAATGGCCAAATGTGCAAAGTAATCTTCCATAGGGGGGGGGGTATTGTATTTTTCAAGATGAGATCAAAGTTAAGCAGCCCCTTCCCATACTTTTCGTGACGTTCCTACGTTCACGACCTCAGTTATAGGTCAAGTGGTGACCCAAGTAGGTCATGCTGCATATCAGGAGACGTGTCTCGACGAGATGAACACATTAGCGATACCTGGTGCTTTGAGGGCTGCGAATCCGCTAGCATGCGCACTCCAGTGGTAACTGACGCGCAGTAACAAACGGCTGAATGCTGACATTCGTCTCTATGGTGGTATACTGACGAGTAAACAGATGCTGACATCGGCTGAACATTCCTCATTGTGGTGGTATACTGACCGCAGTAACAGACCGGCTGACATCTGCTGACCATTCCTCACTGTGGTGGTATACTGACCGAGTAAAGACGTCTGACATCTTGATTCCCTCCTCTATGGTAGGTATACTGACGCCGCGTAACAGACGGTGACATCGGCTGAATTCCTCCCTTTTTGGTGGTAATACTGACGCAGTAACAGACGCCGACATCGGCTGACATTCCCTCACTGTGGTGGTATCTGACGCCGCAGTAACAGACGGCTGAATCGGGTGACATTCCTCACTGCGGTGGTATCAACTGACGCGCAAGTAACAGACGGCTGTACATGGCTGACATTCGTCATTTGTTGTGGTATACTGCCGCAGATAACAGCACGGCTGACATTGGCTGACATTCCTCATGGGTGGTTATCACTGACGCAGTAACAGATGGCTGACATGGATGACATTCCTGTTGCGGTGGTATAGTGACGCCGCAGTAACAGACGGCCGACATGCTGACATTCTCAACTGTGGTGGTATAACTGACCAAGTAACAGACGGCTGAATCGGCTGAATTCCTCACTGCGATGATATACCTGACCGCAGTAACAGATGGCTGACATGGCTGAACATTCCCTTAACGATAAGGTGGTATCTGCCGCAGTCACAGACGGTGACATGGCATGACATTCCTTACTGCGGTGGTATACTGGCCGCAGTAACAGACGGCCTGAATCGTGCCAATTCCCTCATTGCGGTGATATATGACCGAGTAAACAGCCAGCGACTGCTGAATTCCCTCAACTGGCGTGGTATACTGAGCCGAGTAACGACGGCTGACAATGGCTGACATTCGCTCACTGTGTTTGATATACTGACCGCAGCTAACAGACGTGACATCGGGGCTGACATTCTCGTGCGGTGGTCTACTGACCGCAGTTAACAGACGGTTGACATTCGGCTGACATTCCTCACTGCGGTGGTATACTGACGCGCAGTAACAGACGGCTGAATCGGGCTGAATTCCCTTACTGGCGGTGTTATACTGACCCGCAGTAACAGACGGCTGACATCGGCTGACATTCCCTCATTGCGGTGGTATACTGACCTGCAGTAACAGACGGCTCACATCTGCTGACATTCCCTCACTGCGGTGGTATACTGACCACCAGTAACAGATGGCTGACATCGGCTGACATTCCCTCACTGTGGTGGTATACTGACCCGCAGTAACAGACGGCTGGACATCGGCTGACATTCCCTCACTGTGGTGGTATACTGACTCGCAGTAACAGACGGCTGACATCTGCTGACATTCCCTCGCTGTGGTGGTATACTGACCCGCAGTAACAGACGGCTGGCATCGGCTGACATTCCCTCTCTGCGGTGGTGTACTGACCCGCAGTAACAGACGGCTGACTTTCCCAAATTGCGGTGATATACTGACCCACAGTAACAGACGGCTGACATCGGCTGACATTCCCTCATTACGGTGATATACTGACCCGCAGTAACAGACGGCTGACATCTGCTGACATCCTCACTGCGGTGGTATACTGACCCCAGTATTGAGGCTGGCATCGGTGACTTCCCTCACTGGGTGGTGTACTGACGCAGTAACAGATGGTTGACATCGGCTGACATTCCTCATTGCGGTGGTCTACTGACCGCGTAACAGACGGCTTGACATTGTGACAATTCCTCATTACAGTTATAGCTGACCCGCAGTAACAGACGGCTGACATCGGCTGACATTCCCTCATTGCGGTGGTCTACTGACCCGCAGTAACAGACGGCTGACATTGGCTGACATTCCCTCATTACAGTGGTATACTGACCCGCAGTAACAGACGGCTGACATCGGCTGACTTTCCCTCACTGCGGTGGTATACTGACCCGCAGTAACAGACGGCTGACATCGGCTGACATTCCCTCACTGCGGTGGTATACTGACCCGCAGTAACAGACGGCTGACATCGGCTGACATTCCCTCACTGTGGTGTTATACTGACCCGCAGTAACAGACGGCTGACATNTATATAAATAAATAAATATATATATATATATATATATATATATATATATATATATATAACCCTCATGTGTGCAGTGTTGACTGCAGCTTCACGCATCTGATGTCAAAATAGCAGTATCGGCATATGCTTGGAATGCCAGATTTATGCAGGAGCGGCCAGTTAGGTATACTGACCCGCAATATATATTTCCCGGACTTGATGTCGGTGACGTCGATCCACTGGCAGTCGATGTAGGAGCCGTAGATGTCGGCACAGCCGGCCTGGATGCCCTGTGGCGGCCGTGTGCCCTGCTGTATGAAGCACTGGTATTTTTGCGAGGTACCTGCAGCGGGACAGATGGGTCAGCCGGCTGTTATTGCACGGGACAGACGGGTCAGCCGCGCGCAGGGGCGGAGACACTGGGGGGACGCAGGGGACGCAGCTCCCTTTCTTCAGATAGTGGGAGGCATTTTGGTTGACCGAAAATACCAACCGATTGGGGTTGAAGTAAAAAATGCCCAAAATTTGACCGATTTTGAAATTGTAAGTGGTGATGGTGTATGTAATATATATATACTGTGTGATGCATACAATACTTTTTAAGGACCTCACATACAGTCTTGAGAGTAATTTCTTCTATCTTGATTTAATAATGATTTTCTATTAGTATTTAGCATATATATATATATATATATATATATTTTGCATATGAATTTTTCGAATAAAAGTTAAGCATAAAGAGCGTTTGGTGAAGTAAGGCAAAATAATATGAGTGAAGTTTGACAAAAAAGGGTGAATTTGGTTTTTCAATTAGTCTGCCCGAATGACTTGTCCAAAAGTTGATTAGCTTTGGCCCGCTGCTTAAATCAAAATACGGTCACAGGCGCATTTTTCGGTTCCCCATATTTTGGTTACCGTATAAGAGCATCCAGAATAATAATGATATATATATATAGGAGTTATATATATATTAGCTATATATATAATATATAGGTATATCGTCTGCATTTGCGTGGGCGTGCGCACGCGTGTGTGTGTATGTGTAAGTGTGCGTGTGTATGTGTGTGTGTGTGTTGTATATCTTACCAGCTTTACATTCGCTATCCTCTAAACAGAAGGACGCCTTATGTCCCTCGGCAGCTTTCCTGTTCGTGCCTTCATACGTAAGATCGTACTGGGAGAAGCTCTCCTCGCTGTGATAGTGCCTGTAATGGGCAGAACACATTAAAAAGTCAGAACTATTCAGATAATATTAAAACACGCTAAATAAGAAGCGGCATAATTTACTCACGCACCCATGTTTAACCCAATTCCCTGTGGGCTAGATTCTCCCCCGTTTTTTTCCGATTGTTGCTTCAAAACTGCTTGTTTTGCTTGTTGCTCGCTTGTTGCCCAGCGTCTTGAAACTTTGTGACTTTTCTAGGATGGATAGTCACGTGCTATGTCGAAATGTAATGTGCATTTGCATATTTTGCACAAGCATTTGCCATTGTTTGATGTGTTGCATAGAAGCATCAGGTGGACGTTGCCATTGTTATTTTGGGGTTTTGCATTGCCAACGGCACGTGAAATAATTACGAAAGAAATCCAAGTAAAGGCAGCTGATGACAGCGCGGTTCGAACCCACCAACAAATTGCGAACACACTGGGAGTGGGAGTTAAACAGCCATACCTACTGTGAGGAGCTATTTGGGCTGATGCACCGGACACTGTTATTCAGTCTCCAATGTTGGACATCTGCCAGCTCAGATTGGTGACTCCTAGACCCTCGAGACAGACGGCTTTGATCAGTTGATTACCACCCGGGCCGCGGCGCGTTCCATTCCAACACCGCCCCGCACTCCGTCCCTCCCCAGATCACGCACCTGGCAGACAGCCACAATGGGTACCATCCTACGGTGGTGGGCTAGGGAAACCACCTTTTGTGCCTTCTACGACCGTATCGCCAGTGTCAAGGGAAGATTATTTGTAGACCGACAGTATGCACATTAAAATATCGGAATAAATAATTTCGATTTAACAAGTCACGTTTGCTAGTTTCTAATGACGCTGTGGGGTGAAATAGAGCAGCACGTTCAGCCAGGGTGCAGCGAATAGTATAGCTTACTCATGGCACGAGTGCCACTGCCACTGAGACGGCGAATAGTATAGCTTACTCATGGCACGAGTGCCACTGCCACTGAGACGGATCCGATTTGGGCCGATAGTCCTTCCTGCCGTTGTTCCACACTTTGTTGGTGAAGCGGAACAGCTTTCTCGTGTAGGTCTTCCAAGTTCTTGGCTGGTTCTTTTTAATTTCCTGAGCTGAAATTGTGGACAATGTATCATGTATGTGCTTGCCTTACCTGTGTTCAGTGATAGTTTATCAGTAATTTGACACAAACACGGAGATGAAAATGAAACTTGTAATGAAAAGCAACGACAATCATGATGTTATTTCTGATATAATCATCTCGTCCTTCTGTAATGTGTTAATGCGGACATTACAGCTACAATTAACAAAGACGCAGGAACTGTAGGGACAGTAGGGGAAGCTGCCCCATATTTTTAGTGGGGGCGCCGCCCCTCCAACTTTGAAGAGAAAATGTATATTGTTCATCTGCATTATGCCACTGAGTTTGAAGAATAACCATATCAAGATGAGAAATACGTGGTAGACAAAAATAACTGAAGTTATTGAATCAGTAACTTAGATATTTGCTAGCTCGTACTTAAGACCTTCCAGTCATTTTAACCTGCGCCGTGCCAGTACTCAGCCCCATTTTCACCGTGCCAGGGGAGGGGGTGTTTCGATGGCCCCCTCGAACTCGGCTTTTATGGAAAGTAGACAAAAATTGACATTTTCTTTCGAAAACTTGTGAAAAATAATTGTAAAACTATTTTGTATTTTTGGGCTCAGGTAAATATTTAAGTCGTCAGACTCCAGAGGTCATCAACTGTCAGATCTTACAGTTTTAGGACTTTGCTCTAGAAGTTCCAACATACTCCATAAACTCTCTTAAATAGACACAAACGGAAAACAAAAACATTCGAAATTTTGTTAAAAATTCAGTCGCCAGAATCTCCTAAAAATTTAGAACAGTTGAATAGTTAAGGTTCCAGAGTTTAAAGGTCACCAAAGGTCAAAAAGGCTACTTTTGAGGAAAACTGTTTTTCGCAAATAACTTGTTTACCTAATAGAAGTAAGAATATATTTTTTGAAGCAATCGTGTTTGTCTCGTCAAGGCACTTCGAATCATATCCATGTGGACGAGGTTAGGATACCTGATAAATTTGACCTCAGGACGAGGGTCATGTAGTATATTGTAGTATGTGTAAAGACGTGTCTCGACGAAGTAAGCACATTGGTGCTGGTATCACTTCTCTATCTTCATTTTAAAGATAGTTATTGACACAAAAGTGTTGGTGATCTCAAATGACCTCAGCTGACCCTGTAGGGGTCACTAAACACAAATGGCATTTGGATTATCAAGAAAAGACTATGATATAATGGTCCAGAAGGAATGATACAGATATCATGCATATCCTGGGAAAAGGGAGCATTTTAATGTTTCCCCATTTATTATATTTGGTTGACACGTTTTTCTGCTATCCCTGAAAAACTTAGGAGAACTCCCAAGGCGCGGGTTAAAGACTAAAATTTGATTTGGTGGTATTTTAGTGAATATGTTGGGGTGGTGGTGGCGTCTCCGTTTACGATTTATGTTCGAGCTGGTCTGGAACCATATGACAGCTTTGATGACGTCACCAAATTCGGTGCTTAGCGCTTTGTGATCGCGTTCAAGGTTTGAATCGCGATTTTGGGCCATCACTACACCTCAAGATTACTTTTGCTATTCCTGTAGGTATAGAAGCCAAGCCCCGACCCATCCTTTAGAAGACCTGGCCTCGTATTTTTTTTTTCATTTTTAGAAGCTTGGCAAGAGCAAAGAGAAATTGCAAAGAAGAAAATAAATTGTATTTGTAATCAAGATCGTAGATTCTGAAAGTATGCTTTACATGCATTTATATTCGTATATGTCATACTGATAAGTAGTCATAGGTACCTATCAATTATTTTAGTACATGTTAATATTTTGAAAGCCAAACGCCTAACAAGGAAAATTCAGCATCAAAATGTATGTAGTGGACTCGATACTGGCAAGAGCAATAAAGCCAAAAAGGGTCAGTTCAAACTCGGCAGAATTCTGAAGTGCAGCATGCTTTCAGGCTGGGTATCAGTTAACAGTCTTAAATCATGCCCCAACAACTTGAAGCATAGTTCCCTGCGTCCCTGACAATGACCAAACTTTGGCAGATGACCAAGGTCTTTGCGCAAGAACGAAAGTGAAGACTTGAAAAGATCTTCCCTAGTAATTTAAGACTCAAACAAAAATAAGATGCACTGTATCAAAAAGCATTAGTACGGTGTCGGTAACACTCGAACCGTCGATCAAGGTGTCTTCAGTGCTAAGCACCTGTATAGTCATCTCCTGCACTCACCAGTGCTGGCGAGACATCCCTCATCGAGGGCGCAGTTCAGGTCGCCCAGGGTCTCTGTTGTCAGGATGGCACTGGCCTGCAGTTCCTTGGCGTCCACCTCGCAGATCTGGCAGCCCTGTAGGAAGAGACAGACAAGCAGACGTTGTCAGTGGGGCCTACCGGGTCAAGGATTTAATCACCGGAGATCTGGCCAGCTCTGTCCAGAGGATTATCAAATGTACGCCGTTTGTGGTGCAAAATATGAATTATCAACCAAGTTAAGAAGGAGGCTAGTACTTACTACTTAGTTTTTTTTGGGGGGGCATCGTCCTTATTTGGTTCTTCAATATATCTCCCGGTTTTTCAATATATTTGCAAACATATTACAAAAATGAAAATATATTGGAGAACCAAGCATGGACGATGCCCCATCAAAGAAACATATCTTTATCTTTGACTGAATTATGTCTCCTAAGAAAGTACTGGCCTCCTCCTTAACTTGGCTGATAATTACAAACACGCGAGCCAGACAGGCAGACAGTCAACATGGGGCTGCCGGGTACAGGATTTACTGACCACAGATTTGGCAGCTCTCTAGGAAGAGACGCGTAATTTGCAATGTAAGCTTCTTATCAGTGAAGACCCCAAAAAAGCAAACAAAAAACTGCGGTGATTTACCCAAAATCAGTAATCTGACGATCCATACAGACCAGTTGTCTACGAGATGGTTTGGGGGGTCCGGGGAGGGGAAAAAACATCCCTTCCTTCGGTAGGGTCGCAGCGTAGCTAGTGAATGCGAGTGGAGCGTTCTAAACTTGGGTCCCTGCGACCGTATTGCTGTAAAGCAAAGGTTAGATCATGTTCGATTGTTATTAAAATTATCAAAATTTACTGTGGATTTCCCTATGATCGTAATCCATGCAAGCAAATGCCCTATATATGTCTTGAATATGAACCTCACGTTGTTCAATACACAATCACCATTTCATCAAACGTATATAAATCGATTGTTTTTTCTTACAATATCCTACGTGTTAAGTGTATGTGATTTATTATTAAGTGCTGCCGCTGACCAGCCAACGCAAAAAACGACAGAAACAAAACCGCCAGAGATGACGCACTTCACCCTCTCAAGAAGGTAATGGCCGTTCAAGTTCTCCTTCTTTGTGCACATGCTCTTTGTTAACTACGCGTCTCCAATTATATATTTATAAAATATGTATTGTTCTTTACGTTGGGATTTTATATATTTTAATAATTATTTGATTTGTAAAATGGTACTTAATTAATTTTGCACCGTACAAGTGGCACAAGACAGTAGAAAAATAAATACAATTGTTATCGTATCCCTTTAAATGTAATTTGCTATTAAATGCACACGCACCTCGCCTGGGATTAGATGAGCCAATTTATTTCACCTAAAGCAGATGTGTCAAGTCTCAAATCTCTTCATCATACATTTTATCAGTGGGCCGATGGTTCAGAATGACTTACTCCTATTTTGTCGGCCGGTGCACTCGACGGCGGCGCCGCTAAACTGGTTGATTGGCAGAGCGGGAGCGAAGGCGCCCGGGATCGACTTGGGCACTGGGCCGAGGTTGGTACTCTCTGCGCGTTACACTCCACACAACGCCAGGATGAAGGGCCGCGCCGCACGCCCTGCGACCGCTGCAGCGGCAGTGATGGGGAGGGCAGGGCAGAGGGGCAGGGGGTCAGCACTCCCACCGGCGTAGGATGAAGGCCCGCTCGCCTGCGACGCTGCAAGCGGCAGCGATGAGGCAGGGGCAGGGCACGGGTGCATCAAGCCACACCGGGCTGCAGGATGAAGAATTGCGAAGTGGGTCAGCGAGCGACCCTGCTCGCCTAACGATCGGGCACGATCACAAATGATGCAGCTGTTACTTTGTATGACCGTTTATTAGTCGACCTGCCTGTAATTGCGGTTTTATTGAGAAATGTGCAGTTTATTAGAATGGCCTCTATGCGCTTTGGAATCGCTACACTTTCTGAATATATTAAGCCAGCCGAAGGTTTAAATGGTTTTGCATAAAAAAATCAAGAAGGGCCAATGCAACCTTAACCACTTAGTGATGAGGCTCCGTTGGCAGCTCCAAGCTTGAGTTGTCTGCACACCACGGTGGCGTCCTTCAGATCGAAACCATCAGCACAGGCAGGTCCCCAGCCTGTGCAGACAAAGCAGCATCTCCTTCAAGACAAACTTATTACCATAGGCATGTTTTCGTCCTACGTAAGCAAATTAACAGCCAACAGTTATTATGTATGTTATATATGCTGAAGAAAATCGTAACAACATAGACAACAAAATAATAATAAATATTATAGTGATTTCATAGTTTTGACTTCTTTGCTATGCTAGCTAACTGGGCAGGAATACAAAGCTTTTCAATTATCATAAATACGTTTATACCTCAGTTTTAATGTTAGGTAGAGTTTTACTTTGACCAGGAAGAAGAAAAAAGATGATACATCTGTTGAAACCATGAAATGTAGCTCCTGTTAACAAAATGTGTGGCAAACTAGATCATATTATATTGCACTGAAGGGTCTTGAATGGCGTGATCGAGCAACACCTTGATTACGCAATTCATATCCATCGAGAAATACTACAAGATTTTTATGTTTAGTACATTGTTGGGCAAATATGGTGTGTTTCAGTTAACCTTGAGCAGAGCATTCTTGGGAATTAAACACATGGCGAAACCGTTAACTTTTACACATATTCCAGACTGCTCTTCATTGGTGATGCTACATGCCTGCATGTTGTGATGAGAGTTAGTAGCTCTCACCTCTCCGTCCGTATTTGACCTCGACGTCTCCTTTGATGCCGCCGCCACGCAGACGCACCTCCATGGGCTGCAACCAAGGTGGTCAGTGAGAAGACAGTCTAGCAACGCACAGGTGCATCGTCATCAAACATTGAAACATCGTGCGGTATCGACACACGCAACACTAGTACAGAAGAGAGTCGAGCAGCAAAAAAGGGTTTCAACCAAGAAGGTTGCTGGTAGTGGACAGATCCTACATACCCCGTTGTAGCGCGAGGACGGGTCCTACATATCCCGTTGCTGGGCGTGGACGGGTCCTACATACCCCGGTGCTGGGCGTGGACGGGTCCTACATACCCCGGTGCTGGGCGTGGACGGGTCGGCGCCGCAGATGACCCCGGCGATGTTCCTGGGCCGGCAGTCGGCGGTGGTGCCCAGGCCTCGGTGGAGGCAGGAGCGCAGGCCCCGTCCACCGGCGCCCACCCGACAATTGCGCACACTAGTGCCGAAGCCGCCTGCGAAGAGCACGCACCGGTGTCACGCTGGATCACGACGCCATTTAATAATCCATTGATTGCTGTCCCTTTGTTTGCGAATCGATCAATTGAGTAGTGCATCCAATGGCGTCGCCAGTTTTTATTGTTGTTGTTGTTGTTTAGCTTGCAGGAGAAGTTAAGTCTGTACGGCAGACGTTAATTTCCAACGGAAATAATACTAGGAATACAAAAGCGAACGTTTACCAAATAGACATGTTTGGCGTCGTGGCGACCCTGTGGACTATATAAACCTACTCTATTATGTTTTTGAGCCTAGATTAACATTGGATCTATATGGATCGCAGGGGTCGCCATCCGGAGGTTGGAGGATGGGGGCAAGTGGTCCCGCTAGCTCCCCGTGGCGACGCCTATGGATGTAGGTAGCCAGTGCGTCCGAGTGCTAACTGTCTCTGTGTGTAGGTATTTTGGTAGGCTATTTTATTTATTGGTGAATGATAATCATTCCACTGACGCAATGATGGTAAGAAATAAAATTGTCTATCCATACGATGCCAATATCAATCACAGAGGGCATATTCTGTGACAACAGTGAACGGTGCAGCTCGGCTCTTCGAGGCCCGTTATGTTTGCAGTACTCACTGCTTCGGAAGCCGAAGCGGCCATTTTTGGTAGCCACTGCCGATCCGGGGAAGCCGAGCTGTTGCAGACTGGGCCTCAGCGTGCTTCTTAGTCGCATCCAAGGTCAGCAGAACCGGACCGCCAGCCAGCCAAGAAGTCTTGCCAGTCGTAGATCAGCACCTCGACGTTACCTGCGCAGGCCAGAAATATTCAGTACAACACTCACCGCACGAAGCTTGTCTTGAAGTGTCGCATAGCTAACTAAGATATTACACGATACTGATGTCTATCGTGATGTCCCGTGTCCGAAGGTGTGAGGTTTCTGGCTCATAGTACGTTGGAAATATTGTATTGGATAAGATGAAATATACAAGTAGTTAGAAGGCTATCGAAGTTCAGACAAAGGTAGCTTACGTGTATTACGAGCCATCTTATAACCTGTGATTTTACCATACGTTTCGTATATGCAACCGACTATACTATAGTCTGTTTGTCTGCAAATGAGCGTTAAGCAAATGAGTGCAACATTTTGTTTTTAAGTTGGTCATACTTCATGTACAGAGTCCGGTCTTTATGTTCTTGGCCCTGTTTTAGTTTAAATAACTCATCTAGTTTCACTTCTGTGTACATGAGTGAAACAGATTTAGAGAGAACATGGGGTACTACCTAGGTAGGTATCCGACATGTTCCCTTTATGCAGCCCTTCATGTTCACAGAAGAGAAATTAGAAGAGTTCTAGAAACTAAAAAAGGGAAGATACATAATAGACCGGCTGCACGTTCATTATATTATCTGGTCTGGCTAACCTTCAATGAGCATTCTTAAACCCCAATCATCGCCGGCATCGATCTTCTCAACCTCTGACAGAGACGCTCAACGCAACAGGGACTATCATGGGCTGGGTGCACCCATGGGTGCCCACTCAATTCTTCCAACTGTCTGGGTTGGGTATGCATTTTTTTACTTTTCATGGGTACTGGGCGGGCATGGGTATGGCAATTTTTGGAATAATGTCGCTAAGAGTTATTTTTTACTTGACAACCAGATTTTTAACCAGGTATTTTTTTAGATAATATATAGGACACTTAAACAATAGTATTTGGCAATTATATGACAACAATAGATCGTGGTAAGTAATAGGGCAGTAATATTTTTTTAACCATGTTTGATCCTAGGTTTGATCCAATATGATAAGGTTGACCGCAAAGTGTTCGTTCAATAAGTTCAAATCAGCAAAACACACAGGTGCCTAATATTATTTCTCGTTAATATTATGAAAGTCAACATGCTAGGGTAATGGCTGCGAGTTTTGGTGAAAATAAAATGGTTCTTATGCTGTAATGAGGCCCCAATGTACAGTGGGGTATCAATAATTTATTTGAATGGGGGTCTGTTCTGGCTTGGTGTTCATGGTTTTGCGGCTGGGTGGGCTTGGGTTTGGGGCACTCATGAAAGTCTCTGCAACGCAGGCGCACACGCTATTCAGCATCGCCTTCTTGCGCTCAGCTGCCGTCTCTGTCCTCCATGACGCTGCAGTTACCTTCCATTGAGTTGCTGCCGCCGACTAGGCGGATCGAGTATTCCCGCCGGTTGAAGTAGTTGATGAAGTCCGTGCCCAGGAAGCCGGTGCGCGTGCCGGTCACCGACGGGCGGGAGCCGGGCTGGCGGTTCGGTGGCAGACTGCCGCCCCTGTTTGGTGGACTGAAGAAGTCGAAGAAGTCCTGCGCCTGAGCGCCGGCGACCAGCAGCAGCAGGGCGGTCAGCAGGGTGCTCAGCTCCATGGTGGGCCGGGGACGGGGTGCGAGTGCGATGCATCGGCGGCGCACCGCCAGGATAGAGGCGAGCGCTGGCCGGCTGCGGGGGCGGCTGTCGCGTCACGAAACGTCACGCCGTGACGGCCGGCTGACCGGGATAGGGCCCGTGACGTCAGACGCGGACGCCCACTGGGTGTCAGCTCCGCTGAAACGGCGGCGACAAGGGTGGAGCCCGCAGCGGTGCGACGATCGGCCCAACTGGTCCAACATTAGCAGTTCCAGCCGACCTGACCTGGCCTCCGCAAAGCCCGAAATGCTTTTTTACGAATGTTATTTTTTGTCGACCGTAAAAATGATATATTTGTTTCCGAATGCCGAATACATTTGGTTCCATCCGCAGCAATTGACGTCATGTGTCAGTGACTGATAACTAAGTTGATGTGCCTTAAGTTGATGAAATATTCTGTTCAGGAAAGTTGTCGATAGCGCATGAATGAATATATTACGGGAGTCTCCATAATGAAAATGCAGCCATCTAATCTTGCTTCTGAACTTAGACGTTCACTTGCGTTCACTTGTGAGGCAATAGGCATTCCCGCTCTGGCAGCTTGGCTGATGCCTTGTTCGGCCTGCACCCTGATGGCGGTGACGTTCTCCGCCGTTCGTCTCAGCGCCTTCCTTCATCTCGGCTCGTTCCACCGAATTGTTCGACTGTTGCTCTGGGGGCGTGGTTGTACACACTGCACATGGCCTTTCCAAAAAACTTTCGGCCAGCATGCACACCAAGCCCCCTTACGGCGAAGACGAGCCCGGGCACTACATCTCATGTAGATCTTCTCGTCGCTCCATTTGTCTTCTGTGTAGAAGAAAACGCGGTGCGCCAAACGCCTTCGCTTGGTTCCCGTCACCCACTCCCACTAGTAGAAAAGAACAGCTTCATGAAATGATCCATCAGGTAGAAACCGCCCTTGCAATGCTTGTAGATTGGTTTTGTAACAATCAGATGAAAATCAAAAACTCAACTGCTTGTACTCGGAACAAAGGCTATGCTGCGCACTGTCCCTCAGATCTCGATAAAAGTGGGAAACTCGACTATGACTGAATCTAGTATAGTAAAAAGCTTAGGTCTTGTCATTGACAGGCACCTGTGTTTTGATTTTTGAATATCACATTGACCAGCTGACCGCCAAATGTACAGGCACACTAATCGCCCTGATGCATGCTCGACATACCGCGCTGCGCTCTACGACAGATTGTGGAAGTTCTGGTTATTTCATCAATTAGGTATTGCCTGTCGATCTACGGGACATGTGGTATGACGCAGATGCACCGTATCCAAAAAACTTGTAAATTTTTGCACCCAACTCATCACCCACCTCGAAATACCGACAGGAATATCGAGTTGAACTGAGCGACTCATGGTATCTTGCAGCCCGCAGCTATTTGAGTACCACCAAGTGACTTTATACGAAATCGATTACTACGTTTTGGCGAACCCGAGATCCTGCGACAGATGTTTGAACGCGTAGAGCACGGCCAGGGAACTCGGCAGATCGGGCAAGTACGTTTGCCAAGAATTAGAAGTGAGACGGGGAAACGCAGGCTTGTCTATGGTGGTGCAAAACTGTACAGTCTCTCTTGAAAGTATCTGTGCACTGCGGCGGGGGCACCAACCGGCCCAACCACGGTTGTGTGGAAAATTTTGAGAGTCACTGAGTGTCTGACCCTACCAGGGATCGTGAAACGCGAGGGGAGCCGATGCGAGCTGTCAGGGAGGTTCTTGAGAATCTCCATGCCGGCCAGCAGCACGTATATCTAGTATCTACTCTGTGCTCGACAGATCGCTTGCGACCCCAGAAACATTCTGGTGTGTGTTAAAGGCGTCAGCTGGCATTACACGATTCACGCAAATTAATTAATTCACGCAATTCACGTCTATTAATATGGCATTTGTGGTCGCAATTTTTTAATTTATTTTTAACTCTCCTTGCCTCTCGCGCTCTCCTCACGTTTCAACTCTTTCACTCATTATCCCTCTCACAAGTATTTCTCAACTCTTCTCAGTTTTTCCATCCAGACTCTCCATCAACTCCTCCACTCACTCACTCACTCACTCACTCACCTCACTCACTCACTCACTCACTCACGCACTCTCGCTCTCAGTCACTCACTTAAGCTCTCACTCAATCGCCCATTGTCGCTTTTACTCACCCCTCGCGCTCTCACTCACACATTAACTTACTCACTCTCGCACTCACTCACTCACTCTTGCACTCTCTCTGGCACTCACTCACTTTCGCACTCGCACTCCCGCTCTCACTCCCACTGTCACTATCGCTCTCACTTTCGCACTCTCTTTCTCAGTTACTC
>VOPJ01014653.1:8513-28184 GCA_014673585.1 Semibalanus balanoides | reverse complement strand
GGCAGCGATGCGCTGCGGAGCACGGGCCGAGAGAGTCAGTTTGGCTCAGGCACTGGAAGCGAGCGGGCTCTGTGACTCGGCCACGGTTGTGTGTATATATGGAGGCACTTTGAGAGAGCGTGGTGTGATAGAAGAGTGAGTGAGAGTAACTGAGTGAACAATATAGTGTGAACGGAAAAACATACTCTAACTGGGGACAGAACTGAGACCGAAAGACCGAACTGATCAAACCGACAAACGAGCACAACTTCATTACAGACCTCAGGTCAAGTCAAATTTTGGGATTTGACCTAGCTAGGTCATCCGATATATGATTCAATGCACCGTGACAAGAAACACGATGATGACAAAAGCGTTGCTCTGGCTTTTATAAATATTTTTTTATTAGCAAAAAACTGTTCCCGTGGAATTAAGCATTTTAACATGTGCTGACCTCTGGAGCCTTAAAGGGAAATAATCACCTCTTCCCACAAAAATGGAGTTAACACTTAAATCGACAGATTGAGACCAAAGTTTTTTTTTTTTTTTTTATAATATAATGTCAATTCATCACGTTTTGCATAAAAACACTTTCTACAGAGCATTTCAAGTTAAAGTTGATAAGCGTTCCACGCTTTCAAATGACCGGTACTTGCCGGCGCTTGCAAGTTACTTGTGGATTCATCAACACTGCGGGCTTTTCCCGTATTTTTCTTTACGCAAGGGAGTTGGAAAAATTATAGTTTGAATCCTGCTTGTTTTCGATAATATTCCGGCGATCCTACATATTTGATAGCCATTGAATAAACAGGGAAACAAAATCATCAGTTTATACTGGGTCCCTAATGGCGGCCAGCGTACTGTTTTGAAAAATGTTTCATCAATTTTCAGTATTAAAAGTTCTATTTAACTTTGTCTCTGGCTGTGAACAAGACTTTGGTTTATATCATCATCGTCAAATCCTTTTTCCCCACAATAGCTCGACAAACAATTCAACATTGGCAATTCAATTTGAAAAATTAACTTGGGAACTAAACATAATTATTTTAGTGTAGGCGATTTGTTTGCAGGGACATTGTCCAGCGTCGAACAAGTTCGAAACACCGGCGCCATATATGGCGCGCTTCAATAGTGATAGGGAAACACTGCTCATGAGTTTCGAAAGAAGCATACGTACTTTATTTTAGTTTGTAAAAACTTACAGCATTGAATGAGTGATTAATTTTATTTTATTCTTAAATTTCAATTAAATATTTGCTATACCATCACGGAGGCCAAAAAGATTGATGCCAACAAAAATGAAAGGTGATTATTTCCCTTTAACTATTGACCCTATCTCAAATCTGAGGACATGATACAGAAAGAGCGTTTAAAGGGCATTTCAGTGCATTTTACTGAATGCTCCTAGCTATCTTCGTTACCGAGCTAATCCTGATTATGTGAAGCAATGCTCAAGTTACTCGAAATATGGGAAAATTTGACCAGTTTTGATCTCTGGTGACCTCAATATTCACCTGATCAAAAATAATCTCTGTATTTTCTCCAGTACTCATCACGGCCTACCTAACGCCGTTTTCCGCTTCTCGCTACGTTGCGTAGTTTTCGAGATCTATGGGAGGGGGCGGTTATCCCCCCTGTCGGTTCTAAGTTGGCTCAGACCCCTGTCAGTGCGCGGGTTAAGAAAAATAATGTGTTACCTTTGCATCCCTCTGAGATGAAGATAATATCACGCGAGTTTCGACAAAAGTCAAGTACTGAACTGAACTGGAACGAACCAAATTCTGCTTTAGAAAGATATAGAATTCTGCATGTTTCCCTTGTGGAAGATATTTTTTTTTTCCGCGCGTGTTCCTGACAAACCTCGCTTCTTCGTTGCTAGTTTTTTCTTCTTCAGTCACACACTTGGAAAAGATATCCTTATCCACAGATAACACTAGTGCTAACCCGTCCACTCCGTGAACGATCTATGTATACAGTCTGCATTTTTACTTTATTCATCCGTCATAATACCAAGGTACCCACCCGTCAAGAGATCGTGGTTTGTGACTTAAAGACTTTTCAATTCGGTGTGAACGGCTATATTCTTACGTTTAGGGGAGAACGGGGCACGTTCTGTCACGGGGCACATTATGTCCGCGGGGTTTCCTCGTGAACTATCCACCGCAGGTATATTGTTGTTTTCGTACATATGTTCTTTGTGCATGCAGTGGCCTGGTACTATCAAAGCAACAACATGGCTGCGACCAGATTGGCTCAATTTGGAAAAGTTTGTTTTTCAACAGAAATCTAAACTTTTTATAAGTGAAGAAAATTTGTGTTTGTGGCCATTCAGATAATTATATGGTGTCTTTGAATGCTGTCATTGGCTGATAGGAATGTCGAGGACATTGTGCTGAGCGTTATTCTGCCCCATTCTCCCAAGTTTTCAGTAAAAAACGAAAAATGATGATGATTTGGGCTTAAGGGCGCCGCAACAAAAGAGTTATATGGCGCCCATAAAAAAACGAAAAAGTGTGACCTGTGTCGAGTGGGGCAGGTTCTGTGACTGTGACTGATGTCACCCAATCTGGGGCAGGTTCTGTCACTGAATCTGTTCATGATTCCTAGTCATATCGCTTATAAACGACCATAAAATGATTGCCTGTTGTTTACAGATATGGTACACCACTACGAGCGTAAAACGAATCGGGTGGTGCTGATGCAGTTCACGAGCGGCCAGAATTACGTAAAACTGCGGGGGCAGATTCTGCCCCCCCCCCCGAGATCTCGGGAACCGCTAGGCCGATTTCGATGGGAAGAACACTATTCGATTCGTCGTGACAAAATATTTCTTTTTGTACCCCGAAATTGTTTTTTTGTTCAAAAATAGGGGGCCAAGGGGCAACACATTTGAAATTATTTTGATGTTTTTGAAAGGTCATTGTAGCCATGTCATTCGACCAATTTGAATGCAAAAAGCGTTTTTGAGCTTCTAATGTCATGGTCTTTAATGTATGAAAGGCAAAAGTTCAAAATGAAAAATCATAGGCGTACTCAGGGACTCTGATTCGTGCATGGATAACCAAGAAAAAGGCAAAATGCAGTGTTGAGATCTGTATAGCCGTCATTTTTACACTATTGATAGTGGCGAGAATGAAACCCTCTCTCCCTCTCAGGACACACAACAATGACCGTTTCGGTGATAAACAGGAAGTGCCTCATCAATGACAGAATGTGCCCCTATAGGTGACAGAACGTGCCCCGCATATGGGGCAGGTTCTGTCAAATGAGTCGTCGCCACATTATCAACACTGGTGTCGAAACATACTGGGATACCACTTTAACTCCTAAAAACGATTTGAAGCTATTGATGTATGTAACAGTATTGAAAAGTATCAATCACCAACTCTGCAAAGTGTGCCCGCCAGGGCCAATTAGCAAAAAAGTGACAGAACGTGCCCCGGTCTCCTACTCCTAAAACCCTTTAGTGCTATAGGTGTCGCTGGTGTGCACATTGAGCTAATATTATATAATAGGTGGCGCTGGTTGGCACAAACCGCAACCCGTGCCTCGCTGGTTGCGTATAGTTCAAGTTCCGCTCATCAGAGGGCGGACGGCGGTATTATCGGTGTAAGGTGTGTCGTGCTATTTTTTAACAGTCAGACATTATCTTTACTTGTAGGGGGACGGTTTGATGTTGGGAAATGTAGGTAGCATAATAATATACACACATGTTGTCATGCGATCTGCAAAATAATTTATTGGATACTATTCAATGCTTGTGTCGAAACTACATAACATGTCGTGATTATGATACGTATAAGGAAACATTTAGTTAGCGAACACACCGACAGACAGAAGGACAGACTTTCTTTCAATAGTAAGTTAGATGATAACTGGACTGGACACTCAATTTTCGGCTTAATTGCAGAATCGAAATTTGAAACAGGGCTTTAACACGCGCACTGGACAGAGGTATGCCACTAACACGCCCTGGAGGGGGGGGGACGCTTTAGTGCACCCCCGTGAGATCTAAGAAAGTAAGAAAGCTAAAACGTTCAAACTTACAGGGTAGGTAGGTGCTATGATGATCTACATTCTCTGAAATTTTGATGACCTTAAGTCAATATCTTTAAAGGTCAAACGAGGTCACGAAGGTCAAATAAGACCAAATGTCACCATTTTGGGGATTTGACCTCTGTGACGTCACAGGTCAACAGCAAAGTGTCTTAAGTTCTGTTTGGGGATGAAATGGACATTGGCTACCAAACGGCGTTTGAATCGTCCCGATCTGACTGTTTGTTCCGAAGATATCGCTTCGCCGACCTCGATTGCCCCATTTGGAAATTCAAATGAATATAACTCAAAAATTTGCAAACGATTTCGTTTTTTTTACGTCAAACCACCGCTATTGTGTGCCGTAAAAAATGTCGCCACAAACACGGACAGAACACAGTCCCGCGCCACGTCGTTTGTGAGATATTCACGAAAACATGGGGGGGAGCACAAAAGCCCCCCCTCCAGTGCGCGATGTTAACCCGCGCGGCGTAGGGGGGGGGGTAAATATTACCCCCCCCCCTCCGTATTTTCCGCAATAACTTGAAAACTGTACAGATAACGACGATCAAAGTTTCAGTACCTTATCCAGCTCAATTTGACGTCTCTAAAAAAAATAATCGACAAATTAGAACTTTGGAGATAATGACGTTTTGATGACGTCAGTCAATGCCACTTTTGGGATTGAATAACGATAAACTGTGTTGATGCATTCGTAGGGAAAACATAGCTGGTTAATGCAAATTGCAACGCAATAACGTATGAGAAAGGAAAATTAATTCTCTACAAAAGGCAATTTCGGATTAAAAACTTTGGTTATTTGACCCCCAAAATCCAAAACTAATTTTTTCAGAAATTTCCCCCCCCAAAAATTGATTTTTTAAAGGTATTAAAAAACGGAAATATATATAAGAGAACCAGGTAAAAATACACAAACAAAATTGAAAGTAATATCTTCATTTTTAAGGACTTTGATTGCTCTCTAAGCATATAGTAGATTGACGTCATTTGTCAAAATAACGTTTTTTGATTTTTGCACCTGGATACAGATCTTAAATCCATTAGGTTTATGAACAAAAAACGACCTAGAACATTGCATTGATATTTCAATTAGCAGTTTCCATTTTGACCATAAATTGGCCTGATTTTGAACCTTATGGGTCAAGTGTAAAATGGCGTTCTATCGATTTTACGTGCAAAAATAACCCCTAAAACAATGTGTCACAAGACTTTGTTTTGACCTCTCGTGACAGTGACCCTTTTGTGACCTGACCTGACCGACATTTTGCATGCAAATTCACGTTGCACTAAAGGGAATGTTTCACTATTAAACATAAATTTGAGTGAGATGCAAGTTGTTGGCATTTCCATGAAATAAGTATGTAGAAGTTAAAACACCCGCAGAGTCATCGAAATAAATTGGAGTTTGGTTTTGACATCGCGAAAAAATAAGCCCTAGTTGTATAGAAGGTAGCCTCTAACCCGCGAAGTCCTGGGGGGGGGGCTTTTTTTAGCCCCCCCTGAGAATCTTCTAAAATCTAACGAAAAAAATGCAGCTTCAACGCTAAACTTTTAGTACTGACGCGCATCTTTTCACACCCTTTTGCATTTTTTTTTTTTAAATTTCGTCAGATTTTTCGACGATTTAAGGCCAAGCTTATGACTCACTACACACATTTTGACACCAAATCCCAGCTCAACTTTAGGAGACTTACGAATCATGTAATAAACAAAACTGGGAATCCGAAAAAAAGGAGAAGATAGAAAATCAAGGCTTACAACTAGGCTATCTCAGATTTTTGAAAAAAGTGATTTGACCTCCAAATTCAAAAAATTACTTTTTTTGCAAAAAACGACCACCAAATTTCAACAACTTTTTAAGATATAAAAAAACGCGGAATGTATGTCAAACAACCTATACATATTCAACAAAACCAAAACCCAAATTTCAAAAAATGATATCTGTATTTCGACTGAGTGATGACATCTTAGGTATGGTAACTCGCGACGTAAATTTTGAAATTTTCATTTTTGGTCCTTTCTTTGACAGATACGAAGACCAAATGAAGAGCAGCACTGGTATTTCTGATACAAAACCGATCTAGAAATGTATGAACTTACTGTATTATTCAATTTCAAATTTTTGACCTTTTGTGACATGAACTTTGACCTTTACCTTGACTTTCATTCACTACCTTAATCAGGTGTTAAAATTAGGTATTCAAATTTCGGTCCTACACGTAAAATAGTAGCTACAACATGTGATTGCATGACTTTCGTATAATACTTTTGCATAGTGACTTATGTGACCTGAACTTGACCTTGAAATTTTGCCAAAATCCCGAAGCTAATTATGGATGTGTTCAACATTTGAGAGCAATCTGGGTGATCATGGTTGCAACCAATTGCTTGAATGGAAAATATACGAGGAAGGATGGTCTATACAATTGTGCTGTAAATTTTGACCTTTGACCTGAACCTGTGACGTCACCACTGACCTCTAAGGAAAACACAAATTATTTACGTCGATGAATTTTCCTGGCTATCGGAACTGCCGTTTGGTCAGCGCGATTGTCTGATTGGTTCGAAGATACAAGGGGCTAAAAAAAGCCCCCCCAGTGACTCGTGTACAGAAATACCCCAGTGGACTGCCGGGTTAAAGCCGATGCGTCATCCCTTTTTATCAATGTTGATGAAAGTAGATGTTTTACATGTGGGCTATACATCTAGCCATACACTAGTATACATATTGCCAGCGTGAAGGTTTTTCTTATTTCCAAAAAATTACCTTATATGACGTCATCAGCCAAAACTAAAACTTAGTTTTTCATGAATTGGAGCACTGTTTGTGAGAAACAAATGGCAGAATCGTGTTCGCAGTAATTACTTCTATTTTAGCACCACAAGCGGCCGTACATTTGGACAACTTTCAGAGAAGTTGAAACATCCCCTTTAATTGCAGGAGATGTATGAGAGCTTTATGAGAGCTTTATGTGCATTATAGTCTTTAATCAAAGGATTCTAATTGAAAGAATGAGCCATTAAGCTCAATTAACTGGAATTTTCCATATGACGCTGACCGTGACTTATATTTACCTAATTTGAAAGTTCTCGGGTATGATTCGCATTCGTTTCATTGAGAGCTTTCGATCGCCGCCTTGCGCGTCTCGCTGCAGTCATTGGTTCGGAAGATAAGAGGGGTAATAATTACCCCCCCCCTACGCCGCACGTTCGGCGGGAGACCCCTACGCCGCGCGGGTTAAGCTGATACACTTAATGTATCGGCTCGTGCGAATGCGAGTTCAGCACCGTCATTCAATGCTGTGCTTAGCAATAAGAGGCCGAAAATTTAGTGTCCAATCCAGGTATCATGTTATCTTCTTATCTTATCTTATCCTTATCTTATCTTCCACTCGGAGCCATGAAGAATCGCTGCGGCACAGTCTGACACACCCGTCCCCACATCCCAACACAGCAGCCTACTGTGCCGCAGAGCAGCCGTGCGCTGCGGCACAGCCTAACAAGCCCATTCAGCCGTCTCCGAGCGTTTGAAGGAGGGAATGCAGCTGTGTTAGCTAGTGTTGATGAACTGAGGAAATGGAACTAAAACACAAAGCAAAAGTCTGGCCCCAAGTAGTGTAAGCCCTAACCCACACAACAACAGTTAGGTGTTGCTGATTCAGTCGTGCATCTTGCGGAAACTTACCGAATAAAACAGCCACTGAATCCGAAATAGCAGCAACACAAATCAGCTACGTCAGTAACTAACTATATTGACCTAATTGGCCAAAGAAGCGCCCTTCGGCTACCAGCAATCAGCACGCATCAATCCACAACTCATAACACCTAGCAGTAAGGCTAGGCTAGCCTAGGAAGCAGCAGTACCCAGCGTACAGTACAGCTCTCGGTGAGCGCAGCTGTACCGTTGGAGACGAGGCGCCGGAGCCAGCCTCGGCCGACGGAGAGACGCAGCCGCGCGACGCCGGGCCGAAATAGCGCAGACGGGGGATCTGCCAAACAGCAGTCACTAGCTGAGAGCACCGCGCGCTTTACAGCCGCCACTGACGTACGCGCTCAGAGGCAGCTTTTTACCTGATCAGACAAACATGTTTTAACTATTAAATATCGTATAAAGATGGCAAGTACGATTTGGCGCATGCCTTAGAGCCATGACCATATGTACATTTCCAGTGCCTTGGCTTTTCTGCATGTGGCGGGGCTGATGGACCCCTCGGCCCGCACAGCGGCCCAGTTGCACTATTTACACCCTGGACTCTCACCCACCGCAGCCACGGTGGCCGCTGTTATGGACCCCGCGGCCCGCACCCGCCCAGTTGCACTATTTACACCCTGGACTCTCACCGCAGCCACGGTGGCCGCTGTTATGGACCCCGCGGCCCGCACCCGCCCAGCTGCACTATTTACACCCTGGACTCTCACCGCAGCCACGGTGGCCGCTGTTTCCTCCAGACTATTCGAGACGCAGTCATACCACACATCTCCTCCGTTCATCCCTGCCTCGCTCTCTGCCGGCCCGGCCTCACCTGACTGCCAGAAACTGACTTGAACAGACTGTGTCGCCGCGTCTCGCCGCTGCGGGTCCTGGAGAGCGGCGGCAGAGGGGCGCGCCGCGTCACCGGCGCCCCCTCGTCGATGGCGTCGCCGCCGCCATCGCCGTCCTCCTGGATGATGCTNATTGTGCAAATGTGCAGTGTGCATGTGGACTGTGTAGTGTGTATATCAATTATGAGTTAGGGTGAAGAGAAGTTCCGACATTTTAATCAAGGTAGGAGTTTTTGATTGTTGCATACCATTCATTTATATTTATATTTGCCCACCCAGTCATCTAACCACAATTAATCTCTCAGACAGCTCCGGTGATCTATTAGTAATTATTAAGTGAGCAATAACGCAGTTCCCTAATGAAGCTAGCGCCCTCCACCCATACAAGGAACCGCAGACCGCTGCAATCCGGCCATCATCTAATCTACACTTAAAACGGCCCGCATGAGTGCTGCGCTGCGCCGGTGCACGCAGCTCCCACCTTTCTCCCAGCCCAGCCCCCACCCCCACCAGCTCTGACCTCGGAGTGGGATGACCGTATACCGGACCCGAACGCCCGAGGGCCCGGCCAAGCCATGTGCGCCGCACCGCCGCGCCATGCACTGGCGGAAAGACTGCCTGTGCTGGTCATATCTACACCGAGAACGCCCTTCTGGCTCGCTTGCTCGGCCCGTCGCGCCGCAGGGACCTATATAGCCTATACAGGACCTTCCGGGCCGGGAGCGGTGTGGCGCCGGGTTTATGGATCGTCTCACGCAGCAGCCTGGGCGGTGCAGAAGGCTGATTTACGGCCGCTATATCTCAGAAGGAGTGCCCTTATGACCGGTGCACGAGGTCAGACGGTGTTCAAGGTCACGGTGTGCACGAGGTCAGGGGAACAGCCGCGGAGACGCGTTGGATTGCAGCTCAGTTGGCTTGAGCCACGGGGTTGGACGGCGGAGACGCGTTGGATTGCAGCTCAGTTGGCTGTGAGACGGGGCTGGACGCTCAGTTGGCTGTGAGACGGGGCTGGACGGCGGAGACGCGTTGGATTGCAGCTCAGTTGGCTTGAGCCACGGGGTTGGACGGCGGAGACATGACGTGGGTCTCAAGAGCAGCAGTGACGAGTAAAAAACGGCCGCGTTTGCTCAAGTGCCTTGCTGAAGCGTTTGCTCAAGTTTGGTGTAGTGTGCTACTGCAGGCTCTCAGAGCTGCGTTGGTCGGTCGGTCGGCTGCTGATGGGTTTCAGTCAGATCGGCCCATCCCGACCGACGGCTCGGCTCGGCCGCCGGCGGCAGCGGCGGCGGCAGCGGCGGCGGCAGGGCAGCGGCAGCGGCAGCGGCAGCGGCAGCGGCGGCGGCGGCGGCGGCGGCGGCAGCAGCGGCGGGCAGCGGCACGGCAAGCGGCAAGCGGCGGCGGCGCGGGCGCGGCGGCGGCGGCGGCGGCGGCGGCGGCGCGGCGGCGGCGGCGGCGGCGGCGGCGTGCGGCTGCAGCGGTGGCGGCAGCGGCGGCGGCGGCGGCGGCGGCGGCGGCGGCGGCAGCGGCAGCGGCGGCGGCGGCGGCGGCGGCGTTCCCGGCTCATACGTGACCCTGGCTCCCGGAACTGATGACGTCACACCCCGCGGTGACGTCACCAACGGCTCATGCCGCCGGCTGCTGGCCACGGAGGAATGTCCGTCCATCTGCAGTGTCTGTTGTCTGGCATGTGACGGCTGACATTGGCATGTGACGGCTGGCAGTGACAGTCGAACGGCTTCTTAGAACCTCAGTGGCGGCTGAATGTCGGATGGCTGCATTCGGGAAGACTTGGTGAAACCGACCGGAGCGTAGTTTCATTTCAGCGTACTGGGTTTGGCTGAACTGCGACATTTTAGATCTTCCATTCGGTCAACGTCAAGGGCGAGTCCAGCCCGACTGCGTACCTTGTACACAGCAAATTCCAATGTAGGTTTACACATACCCCTCTCCAAACAAACAAAAAAGACGCATACGATTTTGCTTCCTAATGCATTAGGTAGCCATAAGAGCGGATTTTAAACAAACTTGCTTTATTAAAACTTGTTATTTTAAAAATAATAACGTGTGTCAATATCAGCCCGATTTAATTTTCTTTTTGAGGGGGAGGGGGTTGCATGACCGGGCATCCCGTGACACCAACAGAAATTCGCGTGCGCACAAATCACGTTCAATTTAGAACTCAATATGCGCAACCATTTCAAGGCCAGAGTCCGTCACAAAACAGGTCTGAAACAGTGTCGGTCGCCGCTTAAGCGGATTACCGAGGATTTATCCCATTATTGGAATTTTGATTCCATTAGGTACTGGCATAAATTACAATGACAATTTGTGAGAGTGAGTAAAACGGATGTGCTCGGCAGGCTTAGGTCAACCTAAAACCCTTCGGTATCCATCTGAAGAGTGGCTGAAACATTCACTTTCGTAAAGCACACGTGTTTTATTTCCCAATGACGCCACGTTTAGCACAGACGTCCTCATGAGCGCTGTTATCGCTGCTATGGAGCGCTATTATCACTGCTATGAAGCGCTGTTATCGCTGCTATGGAGCGCTGTTATCGCTGCTATGGAGCGCTGTTATCGCTGCCACGGAGCGCTGTTATCGCTGCTATGGAGCGCTGTTATCGCTGCTATGGAGCGCTGTTATCGCTGCTATGGAGCGCTGTTATCGCTGCTATGGAGCGGCGACCTACCGAGTGTTTCGAGCCGCAGAACTGCTTCGTAACGAGCGGGGCAGAGCTGGGACCGTCTGGTCACGACCATCACAGCTACCGTCCGGTCACAACTGCAGCGGCCTGTACCTGGCCAGCGGTCGCTCGGCACAGGGAAGCCACCAGGCCGTCAGTCGGCTGGGCGACGGTCGGCTGGGCGACGGTCGGCTCAGCGTCTGCAGTATGTGTAGCTGGTGACAGCGTCTGCAGTATGTGTAGCTGGTGACAGCGTCTGCACAGAGACTGGCCGCCACAGCACGCCTCTCCGCCGGCGGTGTCTACCCTGTACACTTACAGGCCGGACCTGGCACCCGTCACCCGACTACCGCTGGTGACGGTAGCGGACTGACCCGCTGACCCATTGACCCCCCCCCCGCCTGTCACCGTCTGTCAACGGTGACCCACGCAGTCACCGGGGTGAAGGGGTGCAGAGCGGCTGACAGACGTCATGCTGGTCTGGTCTTCGTGTGCGTGCGTGCGCGTATGTTGATGAGCTGGGGCATAGGCGTAGGAGCTGGGGGGCAGGGGGGTAACTGACCCCCCAATTTTTCGATTTTAACACATACGCCTATGTATGTTTGGCATGAAGAATCGACTTCAAAATGCCTTTTGCCCCCCCCCCCCAACTTCAAAAGAGTTCCTACGCCCCTGAACTGGGGTAATCCGTGCTCTCATTGCTCGTCTCGCGTGCATGCTCATCACAGTACTCATTCACTGTGGAGGCACGCTGATTTGCAGGGGTGGCGCTGGGTCCTTGCGACTTGGTAGGCAAGGCAACATTATCATACACAACATCGATAATCATAATACTTAACATCTCATATCGATAATATTTCATAATATAGGCGCATCGATAATACTTCATAATATAGGTGGCAAGAAGCTGCAGTTTCCAAACCATCTCCAACTACTTCCAACCCATCTTCCAAACATAGCTATAGCCAAGGCTCTATAACTAGTCAATGCCAAGGCTCTATAACGCTATAGCCAAGGCTATAGCGTTGTTATATATGGCCATGGCTTTAGCAGTATAGCACTTATAATTTAACGAATTTATCTGGGATGACGGCTTAGGCTCCCTACGCAAAAAGACAAGTGAACTGAGCTGCGGGATAACACGGATTTTTGCTGTGGTTGCAACGAGGAAATACAGTTGTTTTTCTAGAATGATGACTCATTCAAAAAGTGTTTTCCGAAATAATAATTAATCCCTTATGTAGCAAGGTAGTATGAGCCTAAAATAGCAATTGGTATTGCAGTCATACTTATTTTTTGAAGTTACTGCGCTTGAAAAAGGTGTTTTGTTCTCGATTTTCTCGTTTATTTCCCTACCTTACAGCTACTATCTACCAGCAAGACCCAATATATTTATACACATTACACAGGCTGGTTGATAATCTAGTAGGACGAGGTAGGCAAGCTTAGGCAAGGTTTTTCTTACATTTGTGCTTAGTTTATGGTTTTGAAGAAAATTGTCATGGAAAATTCAGAAAATTTGCTCCAAAATAGGCCTATTCCGATTGCAGAGAATCATATGAATAAAGATGAAAAATTAACAGAAAGGGAGTTTAATATCGGTATCGGGAGAAAACTACCGAGCTGGGTAGGCATTGCCTACCTTGTCTACATGGGAGAACCACCCCTGCTGATTTGGCTAGACAAGGATATTTATAAATTACCCATTTCTGTTAAGTTCATAGGTATATAATGTGGTGACTGCATAAGCCATCTCTTATGTGTTTAGTGAGTTAATTACCAAATTATTTGTCGACTGGTGGTATTGGTAATCGAGGAAAATCCTCCAATGTCTCTCTGTCTATCTGTCTGTCTTTTCGCACAGTTACAGTTAATTTACGTGCTGAATTGGTGCGGATACCTCCATCCCGGAGATGCCAGCGAATTAGTAGTGCGTTACATAGTAGGATACGGGCCAGGGACCATCATGGGCTGGGTCATGGGTGCCCACTCAATTATTCCAAATGTCTGGGTTGGGTATGCCTTTTTTGACTTTTCATGGATACTGGGCGGGCATGGGTATGGCAATTTGGGATTAATGTCGCTTAGAGTTATTTTTACTTGACAACCAGAGGTTAACCAGGTAAATACGTTTTTTATATAATATAAAACATTTAAACAATACACTTTGGCAATTATATGATAGCAATAAATCGTGGTAAGTAATAGGGCAGTAATATTTTTAAAACCATGTCTGATCCTAGGTCTGATCCAATATGTCAATGTGGACCGCAAAGTGTTCGATGAGTTCAAATCAGCAGCAACACACAGGTGCCTAATATTATGTAGGGGAGAACGGGGCACGTTCTGTCACGGGGCGCATTATGTCAGCGGGGTTTCCTCGTGAACTATCCACCGCAGGTATATTGGTTGTTTCGTTAACATATGTTCCTTTGTGCATGCAGTGGCCTGGTACTATCAAAGCAACAACATGGCTGCGACCAGATTGCTCAATTTGGAAAAGTTTGTTTTTCAACAGAAATCCAAACTTATAAGTGAAACCAAAATTTTGTGTGGTATTCCAGATAATTGTATAGTGTCATTTGAATGCTGTCATGGGCTTATAGGAATGTCGAGAACATGTGCTGACGTTATTCTGCCCCATTCTCCCAAGTTTCAGTAAAAAACGAAAAAGTGTCGAGTGGGGCAGGTTTTGTCCACCCAATTTGGGGCAGGTTCTGTCAACTGAATCTGGGGCATGATTCCCTAGTCGTTCGCTATAAACGACCATAAAAATGATTGCCTTGTTGTTTACAGGATATGTACACCACTACAAGCCGTAAAATGAATCGGGTTGGTGCCGATGCGTTCACGAGCGGCCATAATTACGTTAACCTGGGGGCAATTCTGCCCCACAGAGATCTCGGGAACCCACTAGGCCGATTCGATGGGAAGAAAAACCATTCGATTCGTTCGTGACAAAAATTTTGTATGTACCCCGAAATTGCTTTTTTATTCAAAATGGTGGGCTAAAGGGCAACAAATTCTAAAATATTGGATGGTTTTTGAAAGGTTCATTTGTAGCCATGTCATTCGACCGATTCTTATGCAAAGCGTTTTTTGAGCTTTCTAATGCATGGTCTTTTAATGTATGAAAGGGAAAAATTCAAAATAGAAAAAACATAGGCGTACTCAGGGACTCTGATTCGTGAAGATAACCAGAAAAACGCAAAATGCAGTGTTGGGATCGTATTATAGCCGTCATTTTCTACACTATTATGGTGCGATGGAATGAAACCCTCTCTCCCCCGCAGGGACGCCACAAACGACCGTTCGGTGATAACAGAGTGTCCCATCAATGACAGAAGTGCCCCCATAGGTGACAGAACGTGCCCCGTATATGGGCAGGTTCTGATCAAATGAGTCATCGCCACATTATCGACCACTTGGTGTCGAAACAAACTGAGATACCACTTGAACTCTTTAAAAACGATGTTGAAGCTATTGATGTATGTAACAGTATTGAAAGTATCAATCGACCAACTCTGAAAAGTGTGCCCACCAGGGCCAATTAGCAAAAAAGTGACAGAACGTGCCCCGGTCTCCCCTATTATTATATTATGAAAGTCAACATGCCAGGGTACCTAATGGTTGCGAATTTTGTGAAAATAATTATCTGCCTTATCTGAATGGGCCCCAATGGGCATGAATATCACTATTATGAATTTAAATGGGTCTGGTCTGGGCTTGGGCTTGGTGTTCATGGGTTTCGGCTGGGTTGGGTTTGGGGGCACCCATGATAGTCTCTGATACGGGATGTTGGGCAGGGAGGAGTGGGGGAGGGGGTTTCTTTTTCAATAGGGTATCTCCATCCAGGAGATACGAGATACCATCCAGGAGACCCGGTGTATGACGGGTACAAAAACGTATTATAGGTACTAAGTAGTGGCAAGGTCCTATAAGAAGGTAGAGTCATCCGGCTATTTGACCGAATATGACTGACGTCACGTTTCTAGGAAGAACCACGTATGCAGGGGTGGTGACGTCACTTGGATGCCGATTCCCTTGTCCCTATACAAATCAATACAAACTCGCAATTTTGTAAAGACTATATTGATAATTCTACCAAGCTGATTTACACGAGTTTTGCCCTGAAAAGAAAACCGATTCAGGGTCTCTAAGTTATCTATACCAGGGCACTATACACTTGGTACTCAATTTTTTTTTGTATACACTATTAATAGAATATCTGAATATAAGGACTAAAAACCATACGAAAAAGTGAAGGCCACTACCAGATCTGGCATAATATACCAGGATATGGTTGCATCTTACTCGCGACATGTATGGCGCTTTTGTTTTCATCAACAACTTCATATATCAGCGTAATGGTAAACATTGTCCCTGCTACCCCATTGGCCGAGTTGTCTTATGACGGCGGCCATCTTTGGTTACTGACAAAAAGTAGTCGGCGGCGGCGCGATTGCATACTTTGGCTAATAACTTCGAGAATCGTTGAATGGGTGACCATTTTGATCCATAAATCGAAAATAAATACGCTCAAACTGTATCTATGATTACAAGTTTGATATATTTCTTTATTGAAGAAAGTCTTCGAAAACTTGGCTGAAAGTGGCCTTTTAACATGTAACCCTATGGGCAAGTACGAGAAGTCACGCCCATGCTACCATATGACTTTGGACCCCCCCCCGATCTATACAACATTTTGCTCCTAACTCACTCCTTTTTTGACAGCGAGGGGGCAAAGATATCTTCCCCTCCCGTTCTCTCCGCGACTTTGACGCCGAAAATCCCGGGCACGGCGCGGTGGCGCGACGGTTTGACGCCTGGATTGTAATCGAGAGAATGAGGGTTCGAATCCCGCCAGTGCCGTGACGTTTTAGGGTTAACTTATTTAATTTCAATAGAAAGCAGGGTTTTGATCAATGAGGGACAGACTGCTCCAAACTAATGATACCATTCTACCACATCCCATCTCCAATCTGCATCGCACTGCTGCCTGACTGCCGCCGCCACCGCCGAGGCCGTTGAGTCGGATGTTGCGCTACGAATGTAGCTATATATTATATATATATAATATATTATATATATATATATATATATATTATATATATAATATATAATATATATATATAAGCCTAAATATAATAAATAGCCGCCACAAATGTTGCGCCACAAACGTCGGTGCGCCAAAAATATTGATCATATGTGACGTCACAACCGAGCCTATGGCAGCTGAAGGGATGACAGCCCCCTTGGTAGTAGGTACGACAGGTGTGCCAGTTGCCACGGGTAGTAAGGGTTATCAATCCCTAATTGCTTATCACTGGCTTGAACCACCACTCAACCTGTACTCGCCCAGCGGAGCGGACGGGTTAGCACCAGTGCCTAACTATCTGAAAAACCGCCGTAGTCTTTGAAAGTGCATTGCCTGTATGTTGCCCCTTCACGATAACATTAATGTGGTTTGAATCGTAAACCGCGATATGTCATTCACTTGCCACATATCTGGCTCTGAAATCAGCGCAGTAGCAACTGTGCGAACTAATGCGGTTTGCACAATCTTTTTCCGATCGGCATCTGCGATAGTTGCAGCGATGCGGCTTAAGCCGGCGTGTAGCGAACGCCCAAAACTAGTCCTGAAGACCGACACGATCGGGCCGGCAGCCTTTGTAGCGATGCAGGCGCGCGAATCGGCCATCGTATACATAGTGGTGGCCACCAGCGGCCTGACAGCGACTCCAGACTGTGGCCACCAGCGGCCTGACAGCGACTCCAGACTGTGGCCAACAGCGGCCTGTCAGTGACTCCAGACTGTGGCCACCAGCGGCCTGTCAGCGACTCCAGACTGTGGACACCAGCGGCCTGTCAGTGACTCCAGACTGTGGCCACCAGCGGCCTGTCAGCGACTCCAGAGTCCAGACTGTGGACACCAGCGGCCTGTCAGTGACTCCAGACTGTGGCCAACAGCGGCCTGTAAGCGGCTCCAGACTGTGGACACCAGCGGCCTGTCAGTGACTCCAGACTGTGGCCACCAGCGGCCTGTATGCGACTCCAGACTGTGGCCACCAGCGGTCTGTCAGCGACTCCAGACTGTGGCCACCAGCGGCCTGTATGCGACTCCAGACTGTAGCCACCGGCGGTCTGTCAGTGACTCCAGACTGTGGCCACCAGCGGTCTGTCAGCGACTCCAGACTGTGGCCATCAGCGGCCTGTCAGTGACTCCAGGCTGCTCGAGCGTCGCTCGTTTTCAGCTGGAAATCGACCTGTTGTGTGCGCCTGCACGCGGTGGATGCGGCCACACGAGATTTCCTGCTTTTGTTAACACGGGACATGCCTGCACATCAACGACGCATTAGTTTGGATTGGATTGGACGAATTGGAAGATGCTTCACCTGTTCAGGTGAAAATAAATGGAATAGCTCGTCTTAGCCGCTTAGCTAAGATGGGTTGAAAATATCGTCATTGACACCATGTTTCTTTTTCCATTGTCAAACCTCAGCGACTGCACCGAACCGGTCACCTTTCACCAGTGTCCACACGCCATAGCGCCACCGTGTGTGTCTGTCTGTCTGTCTGTCTGTTGGCTGGTGGCACGCCAGCCTGCTGGCGGCTGCACCGGCACGCGACGGTAGCGGTCAGCGGACTGATGCAGTCATCAGTCCCCCTGATCAGCAGTCTCACTAACATCACTCAGTTGGCGGCTCTGCCTCTGACCGCCGCTGACGCCACCGCCCAGCTCACCGTATTGGCGTGTGTCAAGACGTGTCATACAGTCATAGTGCGCCCAGCCACCGTATTGGCGTGTCTCACAGACGTTCATAATTCATAGTGCGCCAGCTACCGTATTGGCGGTGAGACGTGCCATCCATTCAGTGCGCCCAGCTCACCTATTGGCGTGTGTCAAGAGATGTCATACATCATATGCGCCACACCTAATTCGTGTAGTAAGACTTGCCATAAAGTTCATAGTGCGCCCAGCTCACCTTATTGGCGTGTTCAAGACGTGTCATTACATCAGAGGCTCGCCCAGTCACCGTATTGGGTGTTCAAGACGTGTCATACAGTCATAGTGCGCCCAGCCCACCGTATTGGCGTGTGTCAAGACGTGTCATACCATACAGTCATAGTGTCACCAGTGGACCTGCTACCACCGACTGTTGCGTACAGGACCGCCGCCCAGTCAGCGGTGTGTGACGTCACAGCCCAGTGCGCGGTGTGTGACGTCACAGCCCAGTGCGCGGTGTGACGTCACAGCCCAGTGATCGGTGTGTGACGTCACAGCCCAGTGATCGATGTGTGACGTCACAGCCCGGCTACACCGACTGTTGCTATACACTCCACGGCTTGGTGCTTGAGGACGCGAGGACGGCAGAGGTGGGGTAGACGAGCCGCTGGCCGTTGCGGAGGTAGAGGACGCCGTCCTCTGCCGTTCTCTAAGTTGCTCCAATCGAGGACGGTCAGACCGGAGGAACCTAGAGAAATTAAATACATATACATTCATTTACATTTTTGGAGGGATGAATGACACCAGACGAACTTTTTGTCTGAAGCTGCTACGTGTAACGGGTCCGGAAGTTTCTATGTCAAGGCATAGTTTTAAGTGAACTGAGTTGCTTTGCATGCTTCGAATGTTCGAGGATCTTATTACATTTGTATTTTGTCTTTTCATAGGCGTTACATATTCTATAAGTTACAATGCTGGACAGTTGGACACGGACAACTTCGATGTGCTTCATTTTTTAATTAGATTTTAAATGTATTATTTCGCAGCCTTTTTCGTTCCTCGTTGATTTGTAGACACTAGACAGTCTTAACAATGTCACAGTTTGTATCAGTGTTCTTTCGTTGCATGATGCCAGTGGCATGTGTAAACGTTTCATACTGTATCGACTCTGTGGACAGACAGGGGGCTCTAAACCGTCTTCCAGTCACGTGCTGTTGTCAAATATATATCTTTGTCATATAATATACCCTTCATGCATATGCAATGTATTGCTTATTGAGGCATCGATAAAGATCTCACTTATCGTTCAGACGACATGTTGTCTTGTACCTGGATAAAAATCTGACTGAAGCAAAAACCTAGCTATACATTGCACTATTATCTCGGAACAATCGAACCGGCCTTATCCAGCGGAGGAGGTGAATTAGTCGTCAGCTTTAGGGAAAGCCGTGCTCAGCGCCCACTGCTTCCTACTCGCCATGCCCCCTCAATAGTGCTACTGGGCTTTGCCACTGCGCTGCAGGACTGAATATGAGTCACTGCGTGGGCAGGCAGGAATGTGCACCATTATTCCCGCTGCACCCTGTGGGAAACGGCTGGCAGCGGGGACTTACTGCGCCTGCCCACACATCAGTCATGGTCCCACACCACCCCCACCCGCAGACCAGACCTCAGCACCCCCCCCCC
>VOPJ01014652.1:0-29209 GCA_014673585.1 Semibalanus balanoides | reverse complement strand
TTTTCATTAAGACGTTCCTCTGGTGCAGAAATAAACTCGCTGTAACCTGGGGAAATAATTATGTATATCACACTGCCATACTAACCCCTGGAGGAAAATATTGTTATTTGCCTTCAAATCCGAATAAACACACAACATGTTAACCCAGGATGACAAAGATAAAATGTATCAATATCGTGAAGACCAAATTCAATTATTTTTCTACCTATGCTTTATATCTCTGTGTCAACTGTCAACAACTTCAACGGATTTCAACTTGGTCAAACCTTCGTATCGCAAACAGTTTCAAAAAGCACTCGAACACCGTGCAAGCGAGATTAAGCCGAACATCGCACAGCCTTAATTAAATACAGGCAAACTGCCACGGATCATTCTGACCAGCTTCAACCGTTTGAAAACCTGCGCAAATAAATACAAATACGACGAAAGAAATTATCTTACAAACAAACAAGGAAGTTAAGAAATATAATCATCTGCACATAAGGGTCATGTTGTGTGCAAAATACGAATCCAACTTCGATATCAGCACGGATTTATACAATAATCCGTGATATCAGTGCTGTTTCTATTCCGATTTATGTCGCACCAGTTCCACCGAGAAAGTGGCCTCCAGTCAAAACTTTCCTCGAGACCTCTCCCGAAAGTCTAGGAAGACCATGAGGAGTCCAGATGACCACTTAAAGCCCAGGCGACAGAGTGCAGTCAGGATTAGCATGTAAAGCCGCGAGCGGAGTGGGATGGCGACACTGCGCTCCGAAAACGTCCATATTAGAGGTGACACTTTTCAGGCTTGTGGCTACCCGCCCCGCCCTGCGAAGCCCTTCAACTACCAACCACTACCTTCATGATCATATAGGATTATTCCCCGTAAGTACCCAACACCCGCAAGTACCTAATACCCAAAAGTACTCACAAATACATTTTGCCGCTATTATGTCTGTCATTTTTTTCTTCAATGCTGAACTGTTATGTGTTGATCTCTGCTCACTATTTGAGGTGCCTATATTTGTTCAAGCATCCCAAATCCCATCATTTTTTCTTTCTTCATTTTATGAAAGTTCTGCTACCTGCCAACAACCCACTGCATAGTAAATGATTGTTTGTGCTAGTTGCTACCCACTACTACCCACGTGGGTAGTAACTACCCGCATCCGGTGGGTAAGTGGGTAGAAAAGCGGCACTTCTAGTCCGTATACATTGTACATATTTAGACTGCTTAACTATTATCAAAAAGGCAGGGAACATGAAAAACTACATTGCATGCTCTAAGCATGACCATATGACGCCGCTGGCGCGCGCTGTTTATATGCATGCATAATGCATAAGGGCAGTAGCAAAGTCAAACCCGCTTGTTGCATAACTGAGCTGTTACATAAGGTTAAATTATTCGACAGCGAGGATATCTGTTAGGTCGGCACAGCGATGGAGCCTTTTATCTACCTTAATAACCCGGCGGATTAAAGTTTCAATTTATATTTTGAATATTATTAAAATAAATATCAGCAGGAATGGGAACAAAATACATTACATTACAATGAACTGTATTATAGCATGTGATAAAATACACAATGTTATATAATATTAGATATATTATATAATATAAAATGATACTGATAAATAATACTATATTTATATTTATTATACAATAATATATAATATTACATTTTATAATACTATCTAATACGGTATAATACAACATAATATAATATAATAATATATTACCGTGTGGGTGCGCAGTGCACGTGACGTATAATGTATTACGTGAAACAACATTAGTTATCCAATCATCAACCTGTCATTTTTCCATCATCTTCTTGAAAGCAAATAATTTCTAAAGGCTATAACTGACAACTTTGCGATGTGCAACTTCCGATTCGGTGAATTCCGATGAGATGAAACGGCGACTTTGTGCAAATGATTATTGAAGCGAAGCATCGTTCACCAACAACGTAGTTGCCAAGCGAACAGTGTTTGTCAAGCGAATAGTGATCGCCTGTATTAAATGCATTCCCTTGGTTTATCCCCAGAAGTCTCCCTGCCCAGATAACCTGCAGCCGAACACCATTGACTGGGCGGGAGGGGGCAATATCGTCCCCTGGTTATCTTCAGAACCATTGATCACAGCGAGACGCGCAAGGCGGCATTCGAAAACTCAAAAAGAGATGCATCTTCAGCATGCTGAAGTTGTCTAATTTAGGTCATACGCCAGGTCACGATCAGGGCCCAAGGTCAAAATCGAGGTATTTGAGCAATGGACCATAATTTCCATCCTTTTGTT
This sequence comes from Semibalanus balanoides, assembly GCA_014673585.1. Classification (NCBI taxonomy): domain Eukaryota; kingdom Metazoa; phylum Arthropoda; class Thecostraca; order Balanomorpha; family Balanidae; genus Semibalanus; species Semibalanus balanoides. Next base: position 26,931 of record VOPJ01014652.1, on the reverse strand, counting down.
TTTCGCTTGCGACAAGTATCACCCAAAGGTGTCATACAAATCCCACATGAGGTAAAGTGATATTGTTGGCAAAGCTCAGCCTCAAAGTCAGGTTACAAAAAAATCACTATGCGCAAAAGATCTACGAAAGTCATGCGACAGTGTGATATGGATATTTTACATGAATAATTCGATAGTGATAGTCATTGAACCATCTGACCTCATTTAAGTTAACTTAATGTCATACTCAGGTCAAGATCGGGTCACATAGGTCAAAATGTGAAATTGCTTAATTGAAATAGCAAAATGCATGTTTTTAGTACCAGTTTGTCGAAACAACGCAGTGGTGACGTTTATTATTTGTTCGTAGATGGTCAATCAACATAATTAAATACAAAATAATAAAAATGTATTAATATGTAATAATACAAGGATGTTTTTTATGAGCAAAAGTCAGTGAACAATTATTTTGTTTGGAAATTTTGGGAATTGCGCATATGTGATTATCATAAATATATATATATATATATATATATTATGTATATTATATATTATATATATTTTATATATATATATATTTTAGTATTATATATAATATATTTTATTCCGTTTCTCAACATCTTGCAAATCATTATTTTTGAGTTGCACGTTTTGCTCAAAATGGGTCTTTGTAGCAATACTTGCTGATTTATCGTCAAACCGTGAGTAGTGACGTCACTAAGAAACTCACTAATATCTACAATTTCACGAAATGCTTCAATGTTTGCACAGGAACGTCAATGTGAGGGAAGCTCCAACTCTTAAGTTTTTGATTACCTTTTCTTGAGCTATTGTAATATTCGTAAGGAGGGTGTTGCGGATTCTGGCGGTGCGAGCTGTACGACTAGAGAGCGGACCTGTATGACTAGCGGGCGGACCTGGGCCGGCCAGAAAGTGAGGACTCTGCGGCTAGCCGGGAGACTAAGCTATGTGTGAGCTGGCGAACGGCACGTTGTAGACGTGTACGGCGCGGAGGCCATGTGGGTCCAGGTGATGGGGAACTGATGAGCTGTTGTGAGCTTGGTGTAGGTTGGTGAGAAGTGGGCGTGGCAGAATATGAAGGCACGATGTGAGTCTTGCTTGTTCTTGAACAATGAAAGTACGAAAAGGCTCTGAAGGGAAACAGTGGATGAATGAGCGAAACATTGGTGACCGAAACCAGGAGGGACTTTTAGCGTTTGGTTTTGTGTGCCCCGGTTAGGTTTCAAGATGAGCACGTGGTGAGACAGCCATTTTGCGATTTTTCCGGCATTGGCTTTGGTGTGTGTTGAAGATGAGGACAGTGGATATACTGATTGAGGTCCTGAGTTTTGAAGCTGTTGGTTCAGCTGAAGAACTTTCTTGGTTTGTTTTTTGGTATGAGAAGAGATGATGAGGTCCTGAGTTATTGAAGTGGCTTGTTCAGCCTTGAAGAAGCTTTTCTTGGTTGTTCTTTGATTATGAGGGACAGTGATTGAGGTCCCTGAGTTTTGAAGTGACATAGAGTTCAGCTGAAGAAGCTTTCTTGGTTGTTTCTTTGAATACATTCTTACAATTTGAAATGATTAATTTGTGATTTTTGGGTCATTGGATTTGTGATTTAAACCTCTGCATAATTTGGGCATTTCCGGCACAATTTATGCTAGTACGCTTGCCAACACTGACCAAGAAGAGAGTGGCTGTGAAGGGATGGCTCACAAGATCTGTGAAGCGAGCCAATGATGCACTGAAGGAGGAAAAACCTGATCAAGATGTGTTGAAGGATGTGAAGAGGGACCTGGAGACGCGGCTGAGTAGTCTCGATGAAGTTCAGAGTGATCTAGAGCTGATGATAGTACTGAAATCTGAATGTTGGCTGACATTGAGAAAGCTGGCATTTTCCGTGACTCTGTTTGCGTCTGTGATCTCTGGTGTGACGCAAGGCTCTGGGTCAGGGGGAGGCTTTGTTCTGTGTCTGGTGTGGGGTGGAGGCTCGCTCTGTGTCTGGTGTTCCACTGGGAGTCAGAACATTAAAGCTGCCTAAGCTGGACTTACCTAAAGTTTGGGGGTGATGTTTCTTAGAGTGGCAGTCCGTTCTGGGAGATTGTTCCGGGCCTCCGTTGATGATGCCGACCTACCTGACGTGACTAAGTTCGCCTACTTGAGTCCTTGTTGGTGGGGAGGCGAGCACGTGGCATTGCAGCGGCTGCTTGAGCGCTCTGAACTATGTTGCTGGTCTAAGATCTGACAAGACGTTTTGGCAGGACGGCGCGGATTATCTTTACTCCAACAGCTGCTGTCGATTCCTGCCCCCTCCGTTCCTGATGTTCATGCCCTCCGAGCTTTGCAGGATAAGCTGTTGACCCATGTGAGGGCTCTGGAAGCGCTGGATGTGAAAGGTGATGCTTATGGTGTGATGATGGTTCCTGTGATCTTACAAAGACTACCTCTTGCCAGTCAGGATGGAATGGGCGAGGAGAGGTGAGGGCATTGAGTTGACCTGATTATCTGCTGGAGTTCTTGATTCTGAGATTGGCGACGTGAGCGCTCGGCACTTACACTCAACAGGCGCTGCAACGGTGCTGAGTCCCGGCGCAGCCCGCGGACCACCCACAGCAGAGGAGGCAGGCGCAGCGTCCCCTGCAGCAGCAAGCGCTGTCCACCTCATCGAGGGTTTTGCTTCTGTGGCCCAGCCACAGGTCAGACCAGTGTGACACTTTGCCGTCACTGTCTGTGCCCAGCGCTTGACAAGGTTGTCAGGCGGGGCTGTGTTTCCCGCTGCCTAAGAGTGGACACAGGGCCAAAGGTGTGAGGTGAACTGTGTGGTATGTGGTGGTAGACACCATGCAGTGTGCTGCTCCAGACAGTCCCGCCTGGTTCGAACAGTGTCTACACGCGGGGGCTGCACAGGCGGCAGTGCAGTTTAGCTGTGATGTTAGTGGCAACTAGCAGACTTGCCACCCTGGCATGTGATGTGACAGACCATTTCACATGTGGTGTGCCCAGTGTGAGAGCTACACATGAAGGACAGCCAGGGCCGAGATGGTACAGTGAATGTATTGTTTGATCTGCTTCTGATCGGGAGTTAAATGTCTCTGCGATGCTGTGAACGTGGCAGTCCCAAGTGGGTTCAGATCTGAAAGTGTGTCCTAATGCTGCGTTTGGGGTAAGAGTTCGAGTGTTGGCGGATATGACTGTGTTATGAACGTCTTGTCATGTGCCTAATCGAGTATCCTCTCAGTGCGATGCAGGCTATCCGGGTTCTGTCTCTTGTGCCCCTCGGCTCCCTACTGCCTCTGTGATGGCGGACCTGGTTCACCTCCCGATGGCCGACCGTCCTTCTCCTGACGAGCCTCTCCACGTGCATGTCCTCATTGGTATGGACTACTACTGGAGCATGGTAAGACCAGGCGTGCACTTCACCCAGGGGCGGTCCTGTGGCGCAAAGACGGTGCTGGCGGGACACTGTCCGGACTGGTAGGTGGAGGGTGAGCGGGAGCCGGAGCTTGGGTCTGCAGATTCCCTGTTGGCGGAGACCTTCACGAAGAAGCCGTATTCGCAGTTCTGGGAGCTAAGGGGATAGGCTATCCATGGTGCTGGTCTCGTGCGTCCCCTGTGGCTGAACCCGTGTGACGGTTTGCACGCGTCCTGTGGCTGAGTGACGGGCCGGTCCTGTGGTGACCTGTGTGACGCGTGCCGCGTCCTGTGGTTGACCTGTGTGAACGGGTGCCGGTCCTGTGGCTGATCTGAGTGACGGTGCCGGTCCTGTGGCTGACCTGAGAGACGGTGCCGGTCCTGTGGCTGATCTGAGTGACGGTGCCGGTCCTGTGGTTGACCTGAGTGACGGTGCCGGCCCTGTGGTTGACCTGAGTGACGGTGCCGGTCCTGTAGTAGCTGACCTGAGTGACGGTGCCGGTCCTGTGCCTGACCTGTGTGACCTGGTGCCGGTCCTGTTGGCTGAATCTGAGTGCCGGTGCGCATGGTCCTGTGGTTGACCTGTGAGTGACGGTGCCGGTGCTGTGGCCTACCTGTGTTGACGGTGCCGGGCCTGTGGCTGACTTTACCGGTCCTGTGGCTGAACCTGCTGTGACGGTGCCGTCCTGTGGCTGACTGTGTGACTGGTGCCGGTCCTGTGGTTGACCTGAGTGGGACGTGCCGGTCCTGTCTGCGTGACCGGAGACGACGGTGCCGGTCCTGTGTTGACCTGAGAGCGGTGCCGGTCCTGTGCATGGACCTGAGAGGACGGCTCGGGTCCTGTGGCTGCCTGCGTACCGGGTGCGGTCCTGTGGTCCTGTGGCTGACCCGTGTGACGGTGCCGGTCCTGTGGCTGAGTGACGGTGCCGGTCCTGTGGTTGACCTGTGTGACGGTGCCGGTCCTGTGGTTGACCTGAGTGACGGTGCCGGTCCTGTGGCTGATCTGAGTGACGGTGCCGGTCCTGTGGTTGACCTGAGTGACGGTGCCGTCCTCGTGGCTGATTGAGTGACGAGTGCCGGCTCCGGTGGCTGACCTGATCAGTGACGGTGGCCGGTCTGTGGTTGACCCGAGTGACGGTGCCGGTTCCTGGGCTTGACCTGTGTGACCGGTGCCGGTGCCTGTGGCTATCTGAGTGACGGTGCCCTGGTCCTGTGGCTGACCTGTGTGAACGTGCCGGCTCCTGTGGCTGACCTGGAGTGCAGGAGAGAGGTCGATGACCAGGGTGAGAGCCGGACTGTAGCTATGCTGCTCGTTGGGGCAAAGTGTGACCCCCTGTTCCCTGTGGAGAGGTTGAGGCAGTTTTGCCAAGGCGTGCGTGTGTTGGGCCAGTGTGGGCCATGTGTGGCGTGTGCAGGGCATGTGCAGGGCCACGTGAGGTATAGGGAGCGAGCTCGTCTGAGGTGATAGGCGTTTCTGAACACGGTTTGTGAGGTTGGAGCTCGATTATCTGCGAACTTGCCTCAGGATGTTAGGAAGTTTCGGACTGAGGTCAGTCAAGGTGGGCTTCTGTTTGCTGGTTAAAGAGACAACTTGCACGCTAGAAATGGCTCTCGGGTATTGTGACCGAGTTGTTTCCTCTGGTCGGGATGGGATAGCCTGATCAGCCAGAAGTTCGCGAACTGAAAATGGCCTGAGGACCAAGGCTGTTCAGCAGGCTGTGTGATCTGGAGGTGTGCGAACTGATATTCATCCTTACCAGTATCCAGGTCACTCTCCTGCCATTTGCGCGTTAGTTTGCGTATTTGGTTAGTTTATAAGTGTGTACCCCATGCATTTGATGGTTTGACAGCTCAGTGTGCGTCAAAGGCGGCGCTATGTTGCGGTTTTCTGGCGGTTGCGAGCTGTACGACTAGCGAAGCGGACCTGTACGAACTTAGCGGCGGACCGCAGAAGTGAGGGACTCTGCGGCTAGCCGGGAGGACCTAGCTATGTCGGCGTGAGCTGCGCGCGAACGGCACGTTGTTAGACGTGTACCGGGCGCGGAGGCCCATGTGGGTCAGGGGTGATGGAAGGAACTGTGATGCTGTGTGAGCTTTGTGTTAGGTTGTGTGAGAAGTGGGCGTGGCAGAATATAAGGGCCCACGATGGAGGTCTTGCTTGTTCTTCGAACAATGCAAAGTACCGAAAAGGCTCATGAAGGGAAACATGAGAAGTGAGCGAAACAGAGGGGTCGCCCCCCCCGGTCAATGGCATGTGAAGTGTAGGTGAAGATGCCAGTTTCAGAAAATATGCATCCAATGTCCGACCGATGTCCAAGACCATGGTCAGCTGTCCGTCCGAAACTGTCCGAAAATCATTGCTTTTCCGAAATTTGTCTAAAAGCAGAAGAAAAAAGTTATATATGGAATATAAAATATCCAGTGTATCATTTCCCAAATATGCATAAATATAGGAATTTGTGTCAAATAACGCTACAGTTAAGATATCCGAAAACCACAATGAACATTTATCCATTTATATACAGGAAAATATGTATTGATAAGAAGTGACTAGGTAAGTGATTTCCACGACAAGCCATCCTTGGGCATTGGATGTCCGAAAATGTCCAAAGAAATATACCTTTGCCCGTCCGAAACCGAATCGGTCTTCGGACAAATTCGGATTTCCGAAAATGTTTGCACTGATTGGCACCACTAGTAGGTATTGCGCGATGCCATTAATTCCAACTTCGGCCGATACTAATATGAGGTGTTCAGAATTTAGGCAAGCTTAACGATATCATATCCTTCCCAAGAAAAACGGTCAATTCAAGCTTTGAACAGCGGTCTTCCAAATACACTACACCATTTATAAACCGTATCGACTCCGCCACGTGCAGAGATGCTCGACGTGCTTTCCATCGGTCGTATAGTACACACATTACACAATCAGCCTCTTGAACACCGCACCCAGGGGCGTCGCCACGAACTAAGAGTGGGGTGGGGGGGTAGGTGGGGGGTACCTAAGCATTTTGAATTCGATTCTTTCTATGCAACGCCCGTAGGTGTAGTTATAGAACCCGAAAATTGTAGGAGAACGCAGCCCTGTTTGCCGTGGCTTGGGGACGCGGGTCGCGGCGCCCCGCCCACCCCCCGCTTTTGACGCCATGACTGCATCTGATATCAGAAGAGAGCTAGCTGCCAATCGTGGATGTGCTATCTTTATCTCCCAACGGTGGCCGGCTCTAGACGCGTAACGTTAAGTAGGTTACATAAACACTGCCGGTACAAGTAATGCACACATTGCGAGCATTACGAATGCAAATACAAAACTTCAGATACTGTAATGAATAGGTACAATATGGCGAGTAGATGAAGACAAATCGGCGTTATATAACGCTGAAGAATAGGTACAATATGGCGAGTAGATGAAGACAAGTCGGCGTTATATAACGCTGAATGAAAGGCATCTTTAAGGGAATAGTTCACCTTGAAAAAAACGAGAAAAGTCAGGAAAATGATGAAGAGAAGCAAGAAATTAAGTATCATATTACTAGTAATCAAAAAACCTATATTTTACGCGGAAAAGCAGAATAATGTCAATTATTTGGTGATTAATTCAATATTTTTTTCTCAACAGTCTAATGCTAGAACAAATCAGCGTCTCTGACTAGAGAAGCACTGTAAACGTCACTTGATTATAGTAATGATTCGTGCGCCTATATCATGGTGGCTACTTGTGCAGCACAGTACGTTGTTGAAAGATGCCGCGGATACAACGCTGAAACCATCACAGTAACTTGCTTAAGAGGTTAATTCGTCAATATATATAGATTTAACTAAAAGCTGTAGTGTCCGCCAATCGTTGCTCACTGTCCGTAGCCTCTTGCCGGTGGCGCTGCTGGGATTATGTTCCCACAAAGGTCAGCCGCGGCCGGCTGCGTCCTGCGGAGCGGCCAATCAAAAACAGCGCGCACCGGAACGTACTGCGTAGTGCCCAAAGAGATAGCGGGATCGGGTGGAGTTGGGGAGCGGGTGAACAGATCACACCATTGTGACGCGAGCCTGGAACGTTCAGGCAGCGCTGAACGCTACGCATAGTACCAGGACACGATTGTCGAGAAAAATCGTTCTATAGAAGATTTAAACAATCAATAAAATGTCACTACTCATAGCCATTACCTGACAAAGTTCAACTTCTTGCAATAAAAAGAATGACGTAACTGAAACCAGTATGGTTTATGTCAGCACTTACACTTTTCCCCAAGGTCTACTCATCTGTGCGTCATAATCCATACGTCACTCAGCCAAACATCAGCCACCATCAGCGATTGGAGTTACCGGGTATACCCGGTCCCCGGCTTTTTGGACTGAATATTAAATAATCTCAGATGGATTCTGGAAAATGTGAAAGCGTACTAGTCATTCGAGCATTTGGCCGCCGCAATCTGGCTATCTCAACTCAAAATAATGTTAAAGGCCTGCATAACATATTCCTTTAAGGAGTTCACGAAGGCGCAGCAAGGCGAAAGCCGGTCCTCATTGCTGAGTAACCGGATTTTCTCACATATATAGCGGCCGAGACCCGGCCTCCGGCCCGAGCTGGGCCCGGGCCTAGACCGCGACCGCTGCGTCAGAATGCTTATACTCTTCTCTGAATCCCGCATCCGTGATGACAAAACGTTTTTTTCAGCCATCTGATAGTCCCATGCAATGACATTATGATTAATTGACATCGTCTTTATCAACTTTTGATGTGCCGGTCAGCGCATGGCGCAGTGACACGCGCACCGCCGTTCCCAGGCGTGTGTCAGAAAGAATCTAATCCTGCTGTACTAGTCGCAGAAACATGCTGGACCTAGCAAAGCTAAAATCTGTCGTGAGTGCTGCGGAGGACCACACCATCTGGGCAATGTTGCCACAGGATCAAACTCTGGTCGGTCACACTTGCACAACGTGCGCAGTGCAACTTCCTAGTTCCATCACGAAACAATTTAACATCGCTTCAAAAACATCGTTGCAATACCGCGACCGACCATATATATTCCTCGTGCACCAACCCCAAATAGTCGCCGATCATGACACGGGTCAAAAACAGATGCTAAGTGAGAAACGATTCCCGCCGGCGTTCGTGCACTATGTGCTCCGATCGAGCGGCGCGTGGACGTGCACAATTTACTGGCCTCATACAAGCGCAAACTTTATAGTTTTATGACGTTTCCACAATTTTAAATCGAGGTGCAACTCAGCACCTAATGGGACGATGAAAGCGATTGAAACAAACACCAAATCTGTAGACCAATGTATTCGTTTCTCAAAATGCCATCCGCAAAATTGAGCGTCTTCCTACCACTTCTCAGTGTTTACGCGTGCGGTTCTAGAATATGCGCTGTAATATTTTTATGGACGATTCTTATAAACAATTTCTTCATTACACCGCCGTAGGCTTCAAACCAAAGTGGTGCTAGACGATAACAAAATGAATGCGCTGTAAAGCGCAATCAAATCCATCTTATATACCGCACCCGAAATAAACTTATTTGTCTACGACAACATAAGCTTTAATGCAATATTCTTAAATAACTCTACAAAAACCTATTTAGTTCAAACTAGTATCGATTTAGTTCGGAATCTATTTTGCGACCGGCAAAACAAACCACATAGCGAATAAATAATTAAAAAACTTCTTTGCACAAGACGAACCTTCGTTGGACGGGTGATAAATTGACGCAGATTTATTCGGACTCGCTCGTCCTTCGCCGTTTAAGGCGTCTTACTGGTATGTAGCACGGCTGGTGCAAGACAACATGCAATAGACGGTCAAACAATGCAGTCAACGCGATGACCGTTGGAACGGTGCGGTCAAATGGTACGATCAACACGAGGTCAAACGGTACGGTCAACACGAGGTCAAGCGGTACGGTGAACACGAGGTCAAACGGTACCACACATTTGACGGTCTCAGAAACGAGTCCCATTTCAACATCGTCAGTCTGTACCAATCTCACTAGCTCTACTCTAATCTATCTGACCACCAACTTTCTAGCACTCAATCACACAGTCACCGTCAGAGTTAGCATCGCTCCCGAGATCCTATCGGAATTTACTCACCTCAGACACCGAAGCTAGCACCGGATGCCAGCAACAGCTTCCACTCCTTCACAACCTCAGAGCCGATGCTTTCCGCCGCCACCACACCGCCTCTTCTCGAACCTCTCGCACCGGCCGCTCGAACTCGAACCTCTACACGCCGAGCCTCTACCACCCGTTCGGAGCTCGAGACACCTGGGCGCCAGAGACGCACTGCAAGGTCGAGTCAGTCAGCACGAAAACTCGGGCTGGAGCCAGATCGCGCATGAGACGCGTCAGTGCCCGGGTCAAGAGACGTCCCTGCCGCCGCCCTCCCCCGCTTCTCAGCACCCCTTGGACACGCGCCATCTCAGAGAGATGACTATCACGGAACGAGAGGAGCAGTCGGCCTAGCGATCACTGCGCAGTCTGAACCGGAGCAGCCGGAGCGGGGAGGCACGAGCAGGACGCGGACACGGCAAGCGACGAGCCCGACTGCGCCACGCCGAGACGGAGCGCACGGTAGCTGAGGCGGGAGAGCGATCGGAGGCGAGCGCCGAGGGAGAGAGCACGTTGACCATGTTCGAGCGTGGGAGCGACCGGACCGCCGACTGGTAGTCCGTAAGCGAGCTGAGGGCACGGACGCCTGAGCGGAAACAGAGGTCGATCGGCTTCCAGGGGTCGGATTCAGGGGGCGGAGAGGCCCCCCCCCCCAGAACGCCAAAAGGGCGCCCCACGGGCTGTCCGTCGCCGGGCGCCGCCCGGCGCCGGACGATGGACAGCCCGTGAGCACTCAGCGTTCCTATTATGACTACAGGGCGCCCCTCAGACCACTTTAGCGCCCCTATCAGAATTACAGAGCGCCCCTCAGACCACTCAGTGCTCCTAAGACAGTAGACACGCCCCTGGATTGATGGAAGGCACCCCTTAATAATGGCCTGCGACCCCCTCCTAAAAATCCTGGATCCGCCCTTGACCGGCCGCAATATAATTACCCTCGGAACAGAGCGAGAGTTCCAATCAGCACTATGATCCCAAAAGAATACGGTGCTGGTCTGCACAAACCACGTGGCCGGCAGGGGCGGCTCCAGGAGCGGCTCCAGGAGCGGCTCCAGGGGCGGCTTCAGGAGCGGCTCCAGGAGCGAAGGTGGGGAGGTAGGAGCAAGCCATGGGTCATGGGGAGGTCAGCGAAAACGGCACGCAGCCGGGTTTTTTGGGCTCGTGCTGGGATATCATGGATGAATGCACTGCATGGCTGTTGTTTCACAAGTTCTAAGACGACCAGTCATAACAAATGAATGAGTAAGATAGTCCAGCTTAAAGCGACGTAAGACGTTACAAAGCGCTTGGTCTGATCGCTGCTAACTGATTAAGCTCCGTGGCAGGATGCATTATTGATCGGTATGAGGCTGCACTTTGGGTTCCGTTCAAGCACCAGAAGAAAAAAGGAACAAATAAATAGCTCATGGTGAACACTGAACAAGACTGAATCCGCCAATGGCCAGCTTATTGAAAGGCGTGAAAAAGTGGCCGCAGGCATGTGTGTAACTTTAATGCAGAGGGGGGGGGTTGTAGCTACAGCCCGCACTAATTTGTTGAATTTAAAACTACGCCTATGACGAGAGGGGTACAAATGGGCTCTTAACAACTAAGTGCAACCCCAATGATTTTCAAAAAGTTACGCCTGGCCGCAGGTCATATTCCAAAACAGCTAAAATCAACCGATAACTAACACATTTCCTGATTGTATGAACACCTACATAATGTAATGCGTAAGCAGCAAAGTCGACGGATTTTTTAAAAGAAATGTTGATGCAATAATGAATATAAATATGATATGTTTTGGATTTTTCAGACATTTTATAATTTGGTCACCGGTGTACCATTTCGACCGTTCTAGAACCGCCAATGGCATTTTACGACCTCTCCATAAGGTGTGTACAGCGGACGGAGAAACCTAAATATTTATCCGTTTTTGCCCTGTTCAAGGTTAAGTCCCAGCCCAGAGTACGCCAATGGTCCTGATCCATGATCCTGAACGATCCGTCTCATGTGTTTGAACACGGTAATTTTGGGCCAGAACACGATAATTTTATGCTAACTTCTCTAGGGAAGAAACGACAGACTCGATCTAATATGGGGTTCAAGTGCAGCCTATTGACACGACAAAGGCAGGAAATCTGGAGCGTATTGTAAGTTAATCTAATTTATTGTAATTTAGTACATTACTTAGTTTGCAGACATGTGCCAAAATACAAAATCGATCCGGGATCCAGAATCCCTAGGAGCGAAAATATAAAATCCAGTTGGATCCTGGATCCTGTAGGATCATTTTGTCGTTGGATCATGCGGATCTCGGATCCTGGATTTGTTTGTGGGATCCTATGGATCTTGGATCCTGGAGAATAACAAATCGCGGGATACTGTGAATTCTGGATTCTATAAAATCAGTTTGTCGTGGGATCTTGTTAAGCATATTTCACGTTTCGTGATGCTAAAATATACAAATGCATGTAGTTCATTTTTCTCAACTCCATCACCCAATGTCAATGGTGTATTATGTACATTGTACATGCATGTGCCAAGATCCAAAAATATCCGGGATCCAAGATTTCTAGGATTAAAGATCTGGAATCATGTCGGATCCTGGATCCTGCAGGATCATTTTGTCGTGGGATCCTGTGGATCTTAGATGCTGATTTTTCGTGGGATCCTATGGACCTTGGATCCTCGATAATAATAATAAATAATGGAATTCTGTAGATCTTGGATCCTGGAAAATTAGTTTGTCGTGTGATCTTTATATGGATCTTGGGTGATATTTGTTGGCCTTTACACATGTCTGATTGCATGCATATGATTGCACATGCAAAATCAAATGCATGCATGTTGACCATTGCAAGATCGCATCGACATTGCATTGGCCGATGGCCAATATGTGTAAAAAAGTCAATATGAGTAGGTATTATAGCTTAACACAAGGGCTCCGCCACGGGTTTGAAATTTGGGGGGGGGGACGTGGATAATGAGCTCAACGAGATAATACAGGGTGACAATGGCGGCAGCCAAATTTTCAGAAGGGGGGGGGGGCGGGCAGCGAAGCCATGGTGTCCCCCAAAATGCTCATGAATATGAAACACTCTACGGATTTCGGTCACATTAATTTGCGAGGCCCTCTTTTTAAAGCTTTTGATGAGCTGGATTAGACGAGAGCCCTCAGGACTCTCAGAGAGGCCCATGAACCAGGCACATAACCAGGATTTCGTCCGGGGAGGGTGTGGCGCTTCAAAAGGGCCCCTTTCCGAGCGCCCCTCGAATTTCTGAAACTACTAGACTAATATTAAATATTGAAACGGTATTCTATAGCCCGGTAAAATTTGATTGAAGACACCTAATATTGTGGACCTCGGGGTTACCGATGACGTCACAGGTCACGTCAAAGACAAAATGTTTGATCGCGTCATACTGTCTCGATGGATGGCATTGTCGTTCGATATTAAGCGATTAAGCAGTTGGTAAAACGATACGATTAGTGTGTCTGACACTTCTTAGTACCATTATAAGCTGTTGATGACCTAAAGTCAGGTCAAGGTCATCCGAGGTTACGAGGTCAAGCTGTAGATTACAGTCATTAGGCGTTGTAACACATTTTAATGGGTTTGTTTTTCGTCTAGAACGCGAAAAATGACTTTATAATATTGTTTCTTTCATAACAATGGAAGTAAAAACCCAAAACAAATTCATCTTTTTATGCATGGTAGTGTTGTAGAAGTACTCGATTTTTTACTTTGAAAGGTCTTTATAAGTTAGTCCTTTTTGACAATATCGACTCCAAACTTGGTGCACAAATTCACCGGACATGTCTCAATCATTATATAGATATTACTTTTTATAACTTTGATATGTTTTGCAAATTTTGTTAAAAAATAATTTTTGATTTATCAAAATTTTGATTTTTGAGAAAACTCGAAAAGCAGAGATGCAGTTTGATAGCTGAGTCAACCACCAGTCATTCATTTTATATATACCAATTTAATTTATATAGAAATGCGCTTTTGACAGCGTTTTCCGCAAACTCTTATTTTTCAACAAAAACCGCAGAACATGACTTCACTCTAACGTCATTTCCGGTTAACCTATCATAATTTGGGCAAAAAATAGCCCCCAGTGTTAAATTTCGCCGTGGAGCGGCGCGAAATTTTATAATAGTATGTCCTAGATATGCAATTTTCCTCTATAACCTCCTTTAAGTTTTGTTTCCGTTTAACCCGCACCCAATCTGGCCTCGGGACTTTCCACGCCCTACTGCGGGGGGGGGGGTGTTTGAACACCCCCTTCTAACTCGGCTCCTTCGGAACGTAGACCAAAACCAAAAATACTGTTCAAAACGTCACCATTTTTTTTTAACTTTTTGAATTTTCACTTAGGTCAAAATTGAGGTCACCAGAAATAATCAATCAAAAGTCAAATTTTCCAGTTTAAGGACTACGTTCCAAAAACTCTCATGTATCTTTTTCGAACTATGAATGTCGGGAACTATGAAATATGAATAAATGAATAGTAGCAAACGCAAAAATCAAAAGTTAATGAAATTTGTAATCGACTTCATGTCCTGAAATTTGTGCTCAGGTCAATAATTTAGGCTCTAGAGGTAACACAAGTTAAATGCAAAAATGTTTTCGCCAATACCTACCTTGTTACATAATAAAGATAAAAAATAAAGTGAACGCCATCGTGTTTGCCTCGTCAAGGCGCTTGGATACATTTTCATTTTGACCATGTTAGGTTAACTTAAATTGACCTCAGGTCAAGGTCATGTGGTGACCCATGTAGTTGCTGCATATAGAAGAGGTGTTCGACGATACAAACACGTTGGTGAAAGTTTCACTTCTATTATCTCTATTATGTCGAGAGTTATTGACAACAAAATATTGGTGACCTCGGATGGCCTTGGATGACTCCGTATGGGTTACTGACCAAAACCTGCACTTGGATCGTCAAGAATATCCTTTCATATCATTATTCAGAAGGAATTGGAATGATATCCTTGAAATAGGAAGCATTTTAATATTTCTCCTTGACTTATGTATAATGGGGAGGTCACGAAATTGCCCAGACCTCAGGTTACCTATAACCAAATTCCGAGATAACTGTTTTGTAGATACCTACTAATGGCTTCATGCAAACCTTAAGTTTGATACTGATCCCTAAAAAATTGTGGTCATGGCACGACCGCAAACATTTTTGGAGGTATATGGTTACTTGACCTGACCGGATCCGACACGAAACTAAAATAATAACAAAATGTGTGGAAAAGATCAATGATAAGTTGAGACTAAATTTGGAGCGATACGCGCCGCTGTTTTTCATAATCTTGATAAAATCGCAGGGAGGGGGGGGGGTGGGCAAGCAGTAGGGAGTTCAGTACTACCCTCTTCCAGTGCAGTAGCGCGCTTGTTAAGACTGCGGTAGAAGTGATAAAGTTAACTTTTTTGCACAATGATACAGGACAATATTCAACATACAAACAAAACATGAAATAGTAATGCGCTGCAAACGGTGCGAATTTATGAATGTGTTTTAACCCGCATACAATCTAATTTGAGTTACATTATTGCTCCGTGGAGCGTCTCAATTTGTTTGATTTCATTCCCTGGATAACTGTATTCTTACTGTTGAAGGTGCTAAGAACTGTAGTGTGCATAGGCGTAGGAGCCTATGGGCCAGGGGGGCAACTGCACTCCCAACATTTTCGGATTTTAACATTACGCGTATGGACGTTGCATGGAAAGAATCGACTTCAAAATGCATTTCCCCCCCAAACTTTGAATGAGTTCCTACGCCCCTGGAAGTATTTTTTTTAGGCACCCTGTTTGAGGTGCCTAAAAATAAAAATGAAATAATATGCTCAAAGTTGGGGGGGGGGGACAAAAGACACTCTGTCCCCCAACTTTGAAGTTGCGGGGGATATGATCCCCCGTCCTCCCCGGTGGCGGAGCCCATGGCTTAACGCAACGTTAAATAAAATAACTATCGCTCAATGTCGCCAATAACAATGTATAGTGCTGTCGCTGTCTCACATTACTATTTAAATCTTCTTTCATGCAAGAGAAATTCCTTTCATCAATAGTTATCGGTGAAGTCCCTGCGTTTTGGTATGAGATAAACGTTATTTTTACTTATGTGTGTAATATGCTGCGGAATATCGCGTTTTATTTTTCTCAACATTTTTTTATTTTTTTTTTCTCTCCGAAAAAAGTTGTTTTTCCCAAACATGACCAGAAAAAAGTGATTTTTGCACCGAAAAAGAACAATTTTAAAACTTGAATATCAAAATAAGATGACCGGCCCAGATCCGGGAGAAAAAATGTGTCACCTTTTTGCCACAAAAATGATGCCACCCCACGGAGAGAGTCTGAATCCGCTAGTGTCTGAATCTGAATCTGAATCCGTGTAACTCAGAGAGCCAGCGTGGGTAATGGTTGTAAATTTATGCCACATCTGACCGTGGGCTCGTTCGTTGGCCTCTTAGACCGCACGGTCTGATGAGGAATGAGGTGCCTCAGGCAACGGTGTGGCGGTACCGGGCCTGCTGATGGCTGTACCCACTGTCTGCTGTCTGCTGTCTGCTATCTGCTGACTGCTGACTGCTGACTGCTGACTGCTGACTGCTGACTGCTGACTGCTGACTGCTGACTGCTGAATGTTGTCTGCTGTCTGCTGACTGCTGCCTGCTGTCTGCTGTCTGCTGACTGCTGACTGCTGACTGCTGACTGCTGACTGCTGACTGCTGACTGTTAGTACCTAGATATTTCGTGATATCTGGTGAGACCAGGGGCGTAGGAACTTAATTTTGATTGGGGTTGCACCTGGTCTGACCAATGTGACACCATCCTTTTTTCATATGTGACATTTCATTTTCGACCAATGTGACATTTCATTTTTTGTGGCAGAAATTCTAACTTAAGTATATTGCAATACGTATGATTTAATACTTATCTGCTACAGCCCACAAACCATTGTTTGCAAACTATTAGTTCAATAGGTGGCGCTTTTTCAGATAAAAAACTATCGGCTTATTCATCTTTGTTTTATAAAGAAGTACACCGGGCTTTTTATGAGCTGTATGTCACGGCGTCACTCCTTTGCACCCTGCAGATCAGACAGGGTGACAAAATAGATTGTTGTTCTATTTTGCAGGGCTGCGGAGTCGGAGTCGGAGTCGGTCGGAGTCGGTTGTTTTGGCCGAAGTCGGAGTCGGAGTCGGTAAAATTTTGACCGACTCCGACTCCGGCTGGCAGGTGTTGGCACGTTGGGCATCTACTTTCAAGAAGTCTTACCTATTTTTATTTAATGGATCACAAGTGCGATGACTTAAGATATCAATTTTGAATCTTTCGGAATTTTCACCTAAAGTTTATTTTCCCATTACCATCAACTTTACTAGATAATGTTGTTGCTATTTCCGTATTACCATTGACCGTAATAGTAGACAAACTCTATACTCAAAGGATGTCTTCGGGCGCAGGTCACAAAATGCCACTCCAAGGAATATTTGCTGACGACTATCATTAGAAATCCGGGTAGATTTGGTAAACCAATCCGGCTTCAAGCAATTGTAAGCTTGTCAAGCGAGTTAAGTGTTTCTTTTCCTGTCTCTTCTTGTTAAGATAAATATCAACCTTTTCCCACAAAATGGAGTTATTACTGAAGTCGACCAAAACACTACCACAATTTTACATAAATATTCATCCCAGCAGCGAAAGCCGAAAAAGGAAACGATCATCATTATCTTTCTAAACCGGGAAACAATGACTTTAAAAGAACATAATACCACACTAATGTACAATTTTCATTGTAAGGCTGCTTAAGGGAGAAATACTCACCATTTTCCACAAAAATGGGAATCAAATCAACTTGGAAATTGACAAAAGCGAGACCAAAGATATATTGTAAAAATCGTGCACATTTAAGCATATAAAACTTCCCTTCGAAAGATTATCTGCAATTTAAAGAATAAGGCGTTACCAAGCTTTAAACGACCGGTTACTTTGCAAAGGTGCTTTCAAGGACTTTTGGATCCTTATGCAAACTGCGGGCACTTTCCTTTTTTAAATCAAATTAATTGGAAAAAGTATTTTGTTTCTCTACTGATTGTGATTAATGTACCGAAGATAACTTCCGTCTCTACTATATAATATACCTATTGAAACGAACAGTGACAAAATTAAGCAGTTAAACGATCGCGCTTATATGACGCGTTCTTTTTTAAGTGGTTGCGGCCCATCAATTTTATAAATAAAATTCTTAATCACTAGTTGAACATTAGGAATTTTGATAGTTGTGTTTCTGGTGATATAACACTTAAGCGTTTATGTAGGGGATCATGGAAAGAATTAGTCATTTTCCACCCAAACAAAAATAACAAAAAAAACATATACGGGAGTCGGGAATTACATCACGAATGCCTCAAATCCGCATCGGATTGTGGACAACGGACCCGAACATTGATCTTACATAAAATGTGTCCAGGGAATATTGTATTCACGGAACATGGCCAGAGCGTTGAATAAATTTGAAAACACCGGCGCACAAGCAACGGCGCCGCTTCAATAGTGAATGAGAGAAAAAATAAGCTACACTAGGTCATGGAGTTAAAATGAAGTATATGTACTTGTTCAGAAGGCGTAGGAAACGTGACATAAAGTTGAGGGTGACCAGCGAGAACTTCAATTCTCGTATGAGGGGAACTCGATTCCCCCTTCACGATCTTCTATTGTAGTTTTGAGCTCCTTTCGTCCTCGCCAGATCTGTTACGCCTTTATAATTTTGGTAAACAAAGTAAAATTGTTGATTTTAGCATTACACAAATTGACAAAAAGTGAGGGGGGCCATGGCCCCGGGCCCTTATCCGCGTTCCTAGCCTTTTACTTGTTTTTAATTTGCTAAAAAATACACCTATTTTTTGTAAGGATAAATTAATTTTAATTTAATTCTTAAATCAAATTAAATCATTGCATACCACAACGGAAGCCTAAGAAAGATTGTTGCTAACAAAAAAGCTTAATTTATCCCTTTAAGCGTTCCACCACTTTTCCGACCGGTACCTTGCAGACCTACTTTCGGTCCGGGTCATTCAAAACTGCGGGATTTCCCGTATTGCTACTACGCAATGGAGTGAACAAGGCTATATTTCTGCGTCTCTGCTTGCGTTCGATTATATGCCCATCGATTCTCTACAGAAGCATGTCATTAAACACAAATGTCGTGAAACTTAAATCTCCTGCTCATTTGTCAATACATATATCGTCACTTTTTTTTCCGTTCTATATATTAAATTGGTGTTGGCAGGACATCAATTAAAATTATCTTTTGTACTCCCAAATAAGGCTTTACTTATTTGTTTTCTGACAAATGTGACTGAATTTAATAGACCATTGCGTATATACGCATTGGGACGATATCTACAACGAGTTCAAGATATAAGCAAAATTGGATGGCGTTAGATTCGGCCTATCCAGCGGGGCCTGGGTTGAAGGTCGGAGTCGATCTCGGAGTCGGAGTCGGAGTCGACTCCAGAGGGTCGGAGTCAGAGTCGGAGTCGAAGTCACTTGACAACCGACCGACTCCGCAGCCCTACTATTTTGTGTATTTCTTGACTAGTCTCGACCATATCATTCTTTTAATTGTATAATCTCTTGAGTTCCTTGACTACATAAGTTATACTTGTTCTGAATAAATATTTAAATGTAAATGGAAAATTAAATATTACAAAACTTGAAAGAAATATATAAACAAAAAAACTTGGTAGGTAAGAATTTAAAGCCTGGCAAAAAAAATCGGGTTATTTAAAACTTTGCCGAACGAAAAAAGTGGTTGGAGGAGTTCTAATCTATGTCGAGAAGTTCTAATATATTCTATTTTGTAATCATCGGATTTCACTTGATTAACTAATAATCCACGACACGCCATGGGGGAGAGGGGCGGGGGCGCTTAGACGTCCTACTAAAATTTTAACGATAGAAAAAAAAAACGGCGGCGCTTAGCCCTACCGTTTTAGGCACAAGTGTTTAAACATACATTACCCGCATCACTGACCTCAGGTCAAGCTATTAGACCAAGTCACGTGACCCCACCTCGAACAAGTTTGCAATCGTACCAGTCACAGTTTCTGGCCGATTGGTTTCAAACTTGCAGGATTCAGTCCAATTCCGTATCGATCATGCTATCATAGGTCATTCCTGATGATCCAGGTGCGATTTGCGTTCAGTGATCCCTGCAGAGACAGCTGAGACCTGAGGTCACCAACAATTGTTTGCCAATAACTCACGACATTATGAAGATATATAAGTGAAACCAGCTTCAATGTGTTTGTCTCGTCGATATACATCTCCAGGGGCGCAGCCAGCCCATCGGAAAAGGGGAGGGGCATAGCATTCCCAGGCGCCCCTCGGGAAAGGGCCTTCCGAAAAAAATTAAGCAAGAAATTTCACCCCGGATTTATGCCACCATAAATTGCGGGATCCCTACAAAGTCGCAAAAAGGGACGTCTCCGATAAATTTATAGCATGAAAGTCGGTCAAATGGGGAAGGAGACACGTGCCCCCTGTGTCTCCTCCCATAGCTGCGCCCCTGGTCGGATTGGATCTCAGCCCGCAGAAGTGGAGAAATTCGAAATACTTCAAACTCTAAATAAAACCATTGCTTTCAAAGAACTTCATCTAAGAGAAAGAGGACGAAAGCGAGGAGCATGCCTTTTTTATTGTTCTACAGCATGAAACATTTCAAGCATGAAAACACTTTTAGTCCTTTTTAAAGTTGGGGTTGCACTTTTGTTATTGGGGTTGCACTTTTTGAAGTTGGGGTTGTAGCTTACCAACCTTCAAAAGTTTAGGGTTCCTACGCCCAGTGGGTGAGACCATTTTATATCAACTATACTATATACTTTTTGATATATTGGCATATATATATATACTATATTATTATAATATATATATATAAACTTATATATATATATATATATTTGATATATATCCAGGATCCGTTTCTAAGACTAACGCACATACCTACCTATAAGGCGACCGCCAATCTGGAACGTACCTAGGTACCTACGTCCTTCCGGACTCCCTCTTCCACACACATGCTCACAAAAACAACTCATGCGTAATGCGTATTGACCAACAACAAACAAAAAACATACACAAACCTGATACCTACTAGATCGCGAACTCCGTATCTCTTCCTCGTAGCCGCACAGTTACCTACCGTGGGCGGTCACGTGACCTCCCCACCTCTCCGGGGCGGGGGTGGGGTGAGGGTGAGGGTGTGTCACGTGACCGAGCTGTGAGCGGCGCCTATCGTGCGGTGAAGCCAGACGGTGAGAGCCTGGGTAACCGGAGATCCCGGTGGCCGGACAGCAGGGTCCGGTGACGTTCACCGATGCCCCCATCACGGGATAGAGCGGCTCCGGTGACGCTGAGACCCTGCGTGCTGTCCGCCGACACTGGGGCGAGGCTCATAAAGCTGAATCGATGGAACTACGGCTAATTTGTCAAAAGTACGCTCGATGGAGTTGCATTATTCATCCACGAGATTGTAGTCGGAGACAACATTCGAATAAAGACAATACGGTTTCCCGGCATTAATAATTTGAATGAGATTCAGATTCAGGAATATACATAATTTTCAACGATTTCAACGATTCAAAACATTAGTGGGTTTTTCACCCCACATGCCGCTAAAAGAAACACACCGGTGATACGACTGATCACGGAACTGCTACCCAGGCAGAGCGGGGCACGATTAAGTGGTTATCATACCAACGATTGGCGTGCATACAAGTGTCGATATGATCGTATATATAGGTATATACAGGTTTTTTCAATAGAAATGTATTTTTTAATTTGCCTTTTTGAGGCATAAAAAATAGACTAAGATATATAAATATGGTATCATTAAGTCGAGTTAAGCTGGACATTTTGTTATGTATCAATTTTTAATGTGGTTTGTTGCATGCGAACAAGTTTTGGATGATTTTCCCAGAGGGTATCAAATTTGATTTTGCTTGATTTTGCAGAAGAAAAAAATCGTCGGGAAGGATGAACCGAGGATGGATATATTTTCACGTGAATTTTGAGCTAGTGGCACGTGCATAATATATCTTTATTCTTGCACGAGATATTTGCAACCAACCCCAACCAGAAGAGCTACTGTTCCAGCAGGACGGTGCTTCCATCCAACAACCACGGGTCGGCCGCAAGAAGCTGGCTTGCAAGGACAAGTTCGGCGACCGAGTCATCAGTCGGCCTCACTGCGCACCCTTCGGCCTGCCAAAAGCCCCTGACCTCTCTCCGTTGGACTTATGTCTGTTGACGTCTCCATTGGCGGATCTACGCAAAATAACACCAGCACCCTAAGAGACCTAAAGGCAACGGTGGAGGCCCGTGTCGATTCAGTGGAAGAAGCAGGAAGTGAGTTCGAGCTGTGCGGGCATCTGTGCTGGCGGGGCGAAAGCGCCTGGTCACCTTCGAGAGCACCCTTCGAGACACAGCTTGGTCAAACTGAGGAACACTAGTTCAGTGACAGTGAATGAACACTGTAAGTCACCAACAGTGAGCGTATATGTTCATAATACAGCTTTGATGTGTGCAAAAAATGCGTTTAATTATTGCGCACGGTTGTTCCCGTAAAATCAAGCAAAATAAAATTGGACATCCTGAGGGAAAGTCCTCCAAAACCTGTTTGCATGCAACAAACCACCTTAAAAATGGCTAAATAACAAATTTCCAGATGTACTCAACCAGATGATACCAAATTTATATTATTTTAATCCTTTTTAAATGGCCTCAAATTGGCAAAAAAAAAAAAAAATCTATTGAAAGACCCTGGTGAATATATATATATATATATATATACCTATATATTGATTCTATTTCATGAACTCAGCAGGGTTGCTCTGTGAAGTGTGTACTTAGTTCTCAGTACTGTGTAATTGTGCATAAAGCTACCAGTGCCAAGGCGGGACACGCTTAGAAGCCCCATTCTGTTTCGTCATTCTGTGTACCAACCGAAGCCGTGTGTTATGGACACGGGAAGACTGGAGGTGTCGCTCTGATGAGGGGGGCTGGGTAACTGAATGGACGAGACCTTTCGAAAAATTGTTGATATATTATTATGTTTATTATTTTCAATAAAATCGTTTTTGATATTGCGTTAGCAAATATTATTTTTGTCTGAACGAGGGATGTCAAAAATATAACGACAGGCAGAGGCGTCTCTGCCTTCTAAAAAGTGGAAGGGTTCAAACTTCACTGCCAGGGAGCGCCTTATCCAGAGGGGGCGCCCCCAACCTAGAGGGGCGTAAACTAATAAACTTGCTGAATTTCACTCAGGGGCGGACATGCTTTTGACAACGGCCATAAGCCAAAATAAGTCATCTGAGGTCATCGGAGGTCAGGGACCTCGGTTGACCTCTGAAACGGTCAGTTGAGGTCAAAATCTCAGCGGAAGCCACAACTGTCATTTGGACACACCTGTGCATATGCTCCTGAAAAATAAACACTCGGACACTGAACATGTAACAAGGATCGATACTACGGAACGCCAGTTGCGCCTGACATGACCTTGATAAACGGGTCATAGGTCACGGTTCATGAAAATTGGAAGTTAAAATTTTCAGTGTATGTGCTAAATTGTTCCAAAGTAGGATACTTAAAGGAATTAGTTCACCTTGGATTTTTTTTTTCAAACACGATTTGACTATATTTTGAAATACAACTTCTTTTCACGATATAAAAAACATTCATCACGCCGATTCAGGACAGAAGGACGTACATGATTAATTTTATCAAAACTATATGCGTACTCTCCGCAAGCGTCAAACGTGGCTCAGCCAATCAGATATTCGAAAGTAGTCGCGTAAGATTACTGTATAGCCTCTGCCCAGGTGTAGAAGGCCAACATTCTTGACATTATTTATTCATGGCCCACATTCCTTCGAAAAAGTCAAATATATTCGGCTGGAGAGCCCTTTCAGCCCAGAGAACTAGCAGTTAGGGTTTTTTCAACACGGGCTACAAAACTGCCATCTCAGTTCAAAACCCATGTTGAAGGTGAACTACTTCCTTAAAGGTTTCATCGCGATCGGCCGATAACTACGTGAGTTATTCTCGAAAAAACGAGGGAAATGGCATCCACCCCTATCCGGGAGAGGGTTAAACAGTGCGTTTTAGTAGATGTACATTCTAAGTTCTAAGTACAACTATTTACGAAACATACACAAATCAAAATCATGCAATTTTGCATTAATCGTGTGAGACTGTAACGCATGCAGACCAGTAACACTTCCATTATGTCTGGAACAAAATGTGTTTTTGATTTTAACACCCAGTAAACAGGTATAAACCGAGGACAAGGCAATGCCCTTTGATACATTCAAATGTCGCTGCTGGGCGATTGTTTTTGTTTAGTTGGCTCAGTTGGTGATTCATTCGCTATTCATGTTTCATTCATCGACAGAACTTACGCCGCGAGTGTTTCATGAGTATGTACAATTCAAACAGGTTCTGTGTAGCCTGTAGGTATGCTGGTGCTAAGGGCAAGGCAGGGCGTTTTTGCTAGAAGGCAGTAGCAGCAGGTCAAGGCTGCATATACCAGACCAGAACGCTCTGGCCGAAAAAGTGGTGACAACACTAATTTAGTTGCCGCAACCCCGGAGTCACTGTGTCGTAGAAAGAGGTGGACTCGGCCGGCCGGCCAACGCCGGCCGCCACGCAGGGGCGTCGCCACGGCATTTTTACTGGGGGGGGGGGACAAGCCTGAAGATATTTCAGAGAACTATATGCAAAACACTACCATACCAAATTTCAAAATAATATCATCATTTTTGACTGAGTGATCGCATTTACCGTGCTGGTTACTCATGACGACATATTTTGAAACTGCGTTTTTTGCTTTTTTGACAAGATACATACAAATAAATGACAGCAATGCATTTCTTAGACAAAACTGGTCTGGAAATACGCATTTTTATTAATATTTATCATTGCTAATTTTTACATATTTTTTACTGAACTTTGACCTTAGCTTAACATTTACTTTATATACATGAACTCTGGTGGTAAATGAGTATCACTATCGCCTTCTTCGCGTACAATGATCCATAAAACATGCGTTGCATGCCTTTCAGAGATATTTTGTGTATAGTGACCTATGGTGACCTGATTTTGACCTTTGATCTTTGCCAAAAATATCATTTCCAATCATGAGGGATATATATCATACGTTTAAAAGCGCTTTGGGTGATCATGGTTGCAATCAAAGGTTTTGTATGGAAAGTATGGCCCTATAAGCTAAAATACCTTGAGTTTGACCTTTGACTTCACCGTGACCTGACATGTGACCTCAATTTTACATATTTGAACTTGCTTTATATTTGTCTCATTGAGCGCTTTCGAATGCCTCCTTGCGCGTCTCGCTGCGATCACCAGTTCGGAAGATAACCAGGGGGCGTTTGACGACCCCCGTCAATGCTGTTCAGATCAGACCCCAGTCATTGCCGGGTTAAGTCTGACTCATAGCCGAAGAAATGACTCAAATGTTGCCCCAAGTTTTATTTAAAACAAAATGAATCGACTCAGCTCTTGACTCAAGAACTGTTTTAATTAATTTGACCCGACTTATGACTCATCAAAAATGTCCGACTCATGGTCATGAGCCGATTCATGACACAACGCTGATTCAGTTACAAATCTGGGCTAGGTATATTTTTCCTCTTTCAAACATATGAGACAGGCGTCTCATGTTATTGCGAACTGCGAAGGCATTCGCCTGCTGCACAGAAGAGACCTCAGATCTGAAAAAAACGACAACGTCGTGATGCAACACCTACAGCTGTATAATAAACAGTAAACACAGACGGGCTGGCGCCGGGCGCGGCTGGGTGGCGCTGGCCTGACACCGCATGACTCTCCACACAGAAGTCGCTGTTAAAGGGACTGTCCCACCTTAACATAAGATTTGAGTTGAGATAGCCATTTTGCGTGCTTGGCATTTCAATTATGTATGATATAAGTTAAAACAACCACTGAGGTCGAATCACAGAGAAATTCGAGTTTGGTTTTGACATCTGTAACATCCCCAGTCCCCAATGTATTTGATGGTGGCCCTTGAGCCGATGGGTAGTTCTCTTCTTTCTTAAATTTGATTACAGTCCGACTTGTTTTGACCTTGGCCATACATTACATACACTAGTCATAACTTATGGCGCGTGAAGGTTTTTCTTTTTTCCCAAAAATTCCTTCATATGACGTCATCAGCCATTTTTTTATAATGAAATTGAGCACTGTTTGCGAGAAACAATAGTCATAATTCGTGTCGGCGCAGGCATTCACTTCATTTTGCACCACAAACGACGTACATTTGACACATTTTTTAAGGTGGGAGTGTCCCTTTAAACCGAGCCGAGCCTTTACTGTCGAGCCGAGTCTCTATTCAAACTAATACAAAATTATATCTTAAAACTCGCTTAATATATGTGTTTAACGCATGACATGATGCATAAGAGTGGCAATATAGGCTACGTAAGATAGGCTCAGACCTGGACATGGCTCGAATCTAGTCTTGTGTCGCACCATACTAATTCGAATTATTTGGGCCACCATTGACCAGCACTTTGGCCAATGTTGGCCTGCAGCGTGGCGATGGCTCAGCCAGCCTGGAATGGGAGCAGCTGGGGTGCAGGGTGCACGTGATTTTAAAGGGATAGTGTCACCACTGGAGGATTTCTAAAAAGCAGCCCTTATGAATGCTGGGAATTAACCATCATGTATGCTCTTTGCTCAGACTTATCCTAGAAAGCAATAAATCAGCAAAGCATTTTCTATTTTTGTCTGACTCCAAATCGTTGGTCGAAATTGTGCTCAGCACTAAATTCTAGATGGCTGCTCTTATCCTGTTTTGGCGCAACTGTTACGTGTCCAAATAGCACGCCCAAAGTCGAAACGTGCAAATTCGCCGAGACTTGATTTTGAAAAGTCTATTTGTGTTATAAGGTAACTTCATTTTACTCTTACGTCCTAAGTCTAGCCATAGCCATTCTTGCTGTTTTGATGCTGAAAAAAGCTTAGATTGTTGACAGCATAATTAACTGCGTAAGCATGCGTAAAAATCGTAAAAATGAAGGTAGTTTTTCATATACCTTCATTAGCCTCGGATAGTAAATCACAAGGATCGGTGAAAGTCAACACTCAACAGTGCATATGATAATAATAACTGTACCCAGGGTGTAGTTTCCTATTCAGTTGAGGGTGCTTCACCCCCACCCGACTTGGCCTCATCCCCCCTCCGACAAGCTCCATTGAAAGTAATTCGGTCTTGTTTTAGGTCAGGTCAATATGAAAGTCACCAGAGGTCATCGGCGGTCAGATTTCCAGATTTAGGATTTGGCTCCAGATACCCCCAATTATCTCGGAAACTATGATAGCTAGGAGCAAA
>VOPJ01014651.1:0-29207 GCA_014673585.1 Semibalanus balanoides | reverse complement strand
ACAGCCACCGGTGGCGTCTGGAGGCCCAGCCAGCCGTCCCAGCGCCGGCAGCAGGAGGGACCGGGCGTCACTGACAGCCACCGGTGCAGCGTCTGGAGGACTCCAGCCAGTGACGCCACACGGCGCCGCCGGCAGCGGAGAGGGAGGGAGGGAGGGCGCGTCAGCCGGCGGCGGCGGCGGCGGCCCGGAGCTGAGACGGCGCAGATGTTCCCGACAATGCGTACACACATGTCCGAGGCAGAGGATCATCCACTCACTGTTATCATGCTCATTTCAGAACTACGACTATCTTGGTAGATAGAAACATTTAATTGCGGCTGATTAATTATGTCCAATAAATACAACTGGATATTGCAATATTGCAGGGCTAATGCGTTCATCAGTAAGTTTGTGCCGCATGCATAAGCTCATTCATTCATAATTTTGAAAAGAGGCTAACCCCTCATTCATTTCTTAGTAACCAAAGTTCCATCAACCATGCTTCGGAAAATTACGGCACAAATGCCATGAAATGCCTCATTCAGGTTTGGTTGATGATTTCTTCAATATAGTGCCAATTGACGACGGTTTTACCATTAGGCATGATAAAACATATAACATAAGCGAAACTGAAACAACATTGGACACATTAATTTGACTTCCCCTCTGTCTAATCTGTTGATCAACACCTGAGCGATTCACAATACACGATGTCTGATTTTCGCCCGTCACCAACACGCGATGTCACGCGGACGAGTCGCGATGCCCGGAAACGTCACCCGAGAGTCCCCAACTGACCACATGTGTTTCCTCTCCCATTTCCAGCTGTCCCTGGCCTCCAGCCTGACAGCAGGGGGAGACAGGGTGCAGGGACAGACCATCCCACAGCCGTCCGAGCGCCGCCATACGTCAGCCAGGGGGAGGGGGTCAGTCAGGGAGGGGGATACCGGCGGCGGCGCACCCCACGCCCAAACACGGGACCGGCCGGCCGTGCCTGCAGCCCTGGGCGGACCCGCCGCCCGCCGCCCGCCGCCCGCCGCCGCCGGACACCGGCCCGAGCGGCGGCGGCGGCGGCGGCGGCGGGCGGCGGTCAGCAGGTATCCAGACATGCCCGCGGCGCTGGCAGACGGCGTCATCGTCCGGCAGCGGCGGCGGCGGTTAGTGCCCGGCGGCGCAGCGGCGCCACGACCGACAACAGGTGCCCACCGCCGGACCCCGGACCGGTCCGCCGCACCGCCGCCACCGCCGCGGGGAGTGACGTCAGGCGGCGGCGGCGGCGGCAGGCAGCTCGTCGGATCGGCCGTGAACCACCTCTCACTACCGCCGCCGCCTGGCCTGCGATCCGCCGCCGCCTGGGACATGACATGTAGTGGCTGCTCTGGGGTTCTACCAATATGTAAATGCATGCAAGTCGTGCAGAGACTACGTTTGTCACTGGTCCAGGAGGTATTAAATATACCTGCATTCATGTAAGGATGCAAGTTGATGCAACGCCCGACTCCGAGCCCGCAGCGCATCTACCGATCCCGCATGTGTCCGAAACTTGGCCGAGATTTCAGAATCGACGCGAGTTTGTAAAAGTTTTGTAATATTTAACCCTCGCCCTGGTGGGGGGGGGGGCATTTTGACCCCCTGAGGTTTTCCGGAATAGCAGAAAAACGGCGGAGCGCAGCGCGCCAAATTCTGTACAGCTGTTAAAACATCAATTGCCCACTTTTTGTCAAAAAATGACTTTGTCGTCTCAGCTCAGGTCACCGGGTCACGTCAATTTGCCTTCCTACATGACTATGATCGTGCCAAAGCCACAGTTTTTGCCCGAAATATTTGAAACTTGCAGCATTTCATAAGAGCATAAGTACCTTCAAATGGAAAGTCTCGGATTTTGTGCATCGGTGACCAAAGATCAGGTCAATTTCCTAACCTCCCCATTATAAGTGAACGGGAAAATAAACAAATGCTTCCTTTTCAGACGACAGACAATATGCATTGGATCAAGCTGATTCTGTCAGAATCATGTTATTTTAGCTCATTTTGGATGACCAAGGCGCAACTGTTGCTCAGTGATCTTTACAAGGTCAGCTGATGTCATCTGAGGTCATCAGCAATGATTTGCCAATGCTAACATAAGAACTATAATTATATTAAGAGTTGCTAATAACTCTTGATAGAATAAGGGTAGAGACAAGCAGACGACACCACTGTGTTTGTGTCGTCTGGCCGCGTCGCCTCATATGCAGCATGCCATACCTGGGTCACCAAATGACCTTGACCTGAGGTCAAATTTTGAAGTTGACCTAACCAAGTCATCATGTATATGTTTCAAAGCGTCTTGACCAGACAAACACGATGGTGTTAAAATAATTGTTCTGTCGTTTATAGATTAAACAAAATCAGGAAAACAACTTTTACCAAAAATTCAGTTTTTGACCTTTGATGACCTCTGGAGCCTAAACTATTGACCTGAGCTCAACTTTGAGGTCATCGGGTGGGATTGCATTTTCCAAGAGCTTTCGATTACTTTTTAAGTTTGTTCCTAGCTATCGTAGTTCCCGAGATAATTGGGAGTTGTTCAAAGCGAAGTCCTAAACCTGAACATTTTTATCTTTGATGACCTCTGATGACCTCAATACCTATTGACCTGAGCTAAAAATGCTCCATGCAACTTCGAATGTCCATGTCGAGAACTTTTAAACGTTTTCCCGCGTCTTTCTATTCCTTTTGGTTTTCGAGTTAGACGGGGGGTCATTTTGACCCCCCCCCCCCACCATGGTGAGATTGTTTCGGAGGCCCAAGGGCGCGGGTATAAGAGCTTGAAATGCACACAATTATAGGGATTATTTTATGGAACATAATAGCGACGAATAGCCGGTGCGTTTCTACCTCAATGCTTGTTGATAAATACAAGCTGACAACAATTTTGTATTGCAATTTCGGACTGAAATTTCTGATTGAAATTTCGGAAAATACAAAAATAGCACGGTGAAAAATTGCAACAAAGCCAAAAACCAGACAAATTATTAAGTCGATCAATGTCGCCATTCGAAATAGCAGGATTTACTTAGAATATTACATTTCTCACATTTTGTTATCGTAATCGAGGCCTCCACCCTCAGGATAAAATATCAGAATCGTTGTCACAACCTTTGTTTCTAAATCGATGAGAACCAAAGGCGTATCCAGGATTTCGCCATGGTATAGTACCCGCGGCCAGTTTTGTGGGCACCCTAAGCGGCCCGGAGCGTAAGGGCCCCTTTCCAAGACCGGGTGCCCTTTTACCACCACCCCAGCAAAAAATAAAAATGTTGAGTAGGGTGAACAATGCAATGCGTTGTTGAGCGTGGGGGTAAATAATACAAATACAAAGTTCGTCTCGATTAGAAAATTCTGAAGTCATGATTTGGAAGAAGGAAAAAACATCATGTGATGGTTCTTAGCTGGTCTAAAAAGACATCGAAATGTTGATTACAAACTTTGATACAAAAAGCAGAATCGAGACGGTGCATTTGCAACAGTAGGAACAACCAGCCCATTGAACAGAAATCGTCGATATTCAATTTTATATTGATGTTAATGTCATCATTAAACACTAACAATAGCGGGCTTTCCATAGGGATGTGGGGACATCACAAAAAGTGTGTGTGTGGGAGGGGGGAGGACTTTTATTTCGTCTTGACAGAAGCCCAACACCCTATATAATATGCAGGTTTTCTTTGCAGATTTGAGTTATTCTCGGCTCTCGCCTTGGCGAACCTTTGCTATCAAAACAATATCACCGATATAAAAATACCGAAAAGTCGGGGATATGCCCCCTCCCCCTGCTCCTACACCTATGGCTTCCCAAGCAAACACGTGTTAGGAAACACATGATAAACATTAAACAGACGCAATATTCGCACGTCTGTCCGCTCATACACACCGTATTGCATTGTCAGTCTCGGCTCCGGGAAAAATAACAGCGACAACCCACAACCGAGCAATGACGAGACGGCGCACAACAGCCGCAGTAACTATAGTGAGGACGGAGATACGGGGTACGGACTAAGTTTTTTTTTTAAATAAATTTAGTCCGAATGTTTTTGATGGGATGGATTCCCGAGATCAGGACCCACGCTAAGCTAAGCTTGTTGCGCAGACCCTTGACCCACCATCCGATCATCAATTCCAGTCACCGCAGGAATTTTAGAGACGAAAGTTTAACGTCCCCGAACGACTTAGGACGGTTTCGCCGGGCCGCTGGCTTCATCTGACCTTTGACCGGCCGCCGCCGCTGCCACCAGCCGCAGGTCATCCCCGCCAGGAGCAAACAGCGAGCGCCGAAGCGACTCGAACCCATCTTGCCAGGGTGATCTGTATCAGGGTGCCAGATCTGTAGTCCAGCGCTCTCCCGACTGAGCTACACGGCGGTATCCCAACAGACACGTGACCGTATCCCGAGGGGAGGACGGGGTTATGGGACGGTTTACGGTATCACAGCCAACACGTGGACCGTATCCCGAGGGTGAGGACGGAGATACGGGTTACGGTTTACGGTATCACAGCCAACACGTGGGTCGTATCCCGAGGGTGAGGACGAAGATACGGGTTACGGTTTACGGTATCACAGCTGACACGTGGGCCGTATCCCGAGGGTGAGGACGGAGATACGGGTTACGGTTTACGGTGTCACAGCCAACACATGGGCCGTATCCCGAGGGTGAGGACGGAGATACGGGACGTTTTACGGTATCACAGCCAACACATGGGCCGTATCCCGAGGGTGAGGACGGAGATACGGGACGGTTTACGGTATCACAGCCAACACATGGGCCGTATCCCGAGGGTGAGGACGGAGATACGGGTTACGGTTTACGGTATCACAGCTGACATGTGGGCCGTATCCCGAGGGTGAGACATGTGGGCCGTATCCCGAGGGTGAGGACGGAGATACGGGACGGTTTACGGTATCACAGCTGAAACGTGGATCGTATCCCGAGGGTGAGGACGGAGATACGGGACGGTTTACGGTATCACAGCTGAAACGTGGGCCGTATCCCGAGGGTGAGGACGGAGATACGGGACGGTTTACGGTATCACAGCTGAAACGTGGATCGTATCCCGAGGTGCAGAGCAGTGCAGACTGCAGATCCAAGGAGTAGCGTGAGATCGGTGTAGCTGAATCCTGACACACGCGTGCGGATCAACATTCAACAACCACAGTTAAATACTGACGCATGAACCGACTGCCGACAGGGGCGGACATGTGTTTCATGTTCGGGTATTTTTTAAGGAAGCAAATCCAGTGGCGTATTTCCCAAAGTTGTTGAGCGGGCGGGGGGGGGGTAGTAGGCCATCAGCCGTCAGCGAAAAGTTGATGACTGGGGGGGGGGGAGTGTGGTATAGGGAGTGCGTCGTCAACGCGTCAGAAGCTACGTCCAACCTTTTTGGGGAGGGGAATCATAGTTTCAGGATTTTTTTGTTTTGTTTGAGGGGGAATGGTTATAAATGCTCTACCCCTGAATCCGCCTGTGTCGGCATTGGCAATGTCACCTGCGACGGACGTCCATAGGACTGAGAAAAAAGGTAGGAGTATACCTAACTACACCGTATGTAATTAGCTCTTGATCAAAGCCAGAACAGAAATTGTGTCATATATACCCGTGTATACCATAAGAAGTCAGAATAATGTGACTAGCACTCCTTACACGCCCCCCACGCAGTCTTATATCTACCCACGCCATCAGTAGGGGCCGGGAAACCACCACCGGCGGACGGTGCGAATACGTTAGGATGGTTGTAAGCCGCCTTACAGCCGGGACGGGACATCCCTCGTCAGCCCGGCATCCGAGAGTCCACGCCGTCCCCCCAGAGTCCAGTCCCCTCGTCAGCCCGGCATCCGAGAGTCCACGCCGTCCCCCCAGAGCCCAGTCCCCTCGTCAGTCCGGCATCCGACCACGCCGTTCCCCCAGAGTCCAGTCCCCATCTGCCCACACCGTGGGGCACACCACAGGGCACCACACAGGCAACAGGCACACCCACACAGCAGGCAGTATGCGACCCGGGGCGGCACTAGAGGTGCAGAAAAGTACAAATCTTTGATCACAGCCTAGTCACGGCAACGGAATGAGCTGGCAAGTCACAGCTTTAGTCACGGCGCTGCAATGCTAACCCTATGGCGCTGGCCTGGCCAGTCACAGCTTCAGTCACGGCAGTGACCAGTTCTGGTCCCAGCGCTGGGACGCTGGGACCATAATCCTACAGCTCTAGTCGGCACGCACCTGGGCGGAGACGGCGGCGGTTCCTCCTTGACGGCGACCTTCTCAGCGTGCTCCTCCGACTGCCGGGACGTCTTCCGCGCTGGCTCCTCTTCATCCCCCGGCGAGAGATCGTCCGCTTCACCGTCCTCACCACCAGGGTTCGATTCGAGCCACTCCAGCAGCTTCTGGAACATCAGCTCATTGGGCACGACGCCGCCGGCCGGGCAGTCGGCCGGCTCCTCCAGCGCCATCTCCTCCCGGCTCTCCTTACGGAACTGGATGCTGTGCCTCTTCCACAGGTCCTTCAGCTGCTGCACCGTCCTGCCGCTGTGCGGGAACTTGGTGTTGAACTGGGTGGAGATGGCGGCCCAGGCGCGTCGTTTGTTGTACACGGCGCGGTCGTCTATTCGAGTGTCGGTGACGACCGACCAGCGCTCCATCACCTGGGACAGCAGGAACGTCCTCATCGACGCAGAGAACTTCTCCGGCTGGCGGCGAGGCTGCGCGCGCACAAAGTCGCGGAACGGCTCCTCCGAATCACTAGCGTCCATGGTGAAGGCACGCGCCGGTTTGAGGCGGCGGCCGGCGCCAGGCTCCCGTGCTCTCCGCCGCAGCCGCCGCCGCCCCAGGCGTTAGGCCCTGCCGACCGCGTCTCGCAGGCGCGGCTGAGCCGCGCGCTCTGATTGGTCGGTGTGTTGAGAGGGCGGCAGTGGTTGGCGGAGACGGTGAAAGGCGCCGCGGGCGGTGGCTGTTCGTTGGAGGCCGCGGCGGGAGCGGCAGGCGCCGCGGGCGAGGCAAAAACACCCCGCCCCCGGCACGGTGGCTCGCCGGCGCGCCGCCGCCCGCTTTCCACGGCAGCGCCTGCCTGGCCTTGGTGGTGCGTGCCGGTGGGAGGGGCAGTCCGCGGCAGGGACCGCACCAGCCGCCGCTCACGGCGTCCAGCCGGAGATGCCGAGCCGGCCGGCGCCGGCGACGCAATCAGGGAGTTGTCGGTGCTTGGAGTGCGGATTTGTCTTATTCGGAGTCCGGAGTCATTTTTTTTCACCCGGATTCCTGGTCGGAGTCGATACAAAATCATCGACTCTGACCGTTGGTAAAAATTTAGCAAAGCTAAAAAATAGATGTCGGCACCCGATAATCGACAATCGAACGTTATTTATTGTTCAAACACAAAACTGGCGTGCCAATACAAATTCAATTGCAATTCGTGTCTGACTCCGAGTGCATTGTATTCATCTCAGATCAGGGGCGTAGCCAGCATTTTTCGAGACAGGTGCATCCAGTCAGAAGGAGGGTCGTCACAGAGGGTCCAGTCCCCATAAATATCCGACAAATTGCGATACCTCAAATCTCAATAATCTCATTTCAAAAGTTCACTTTTCAGGCCTGCGAGGCCCCATTCCAGGCCTGAGAGGGCCCATGTCAGGCCCGAGAGGGTCCATGCCAGGCCTGAGAGGGCCCATGTCAGGCCTGAGAGGGCCCATGTCAATCCTGAGAGGGCCCATGTCAGGCCTGAGAGGGTCCATGTCAGGCCTGAGAGGGCCCATGTCAGGCCTGAGAGGGCCCATGCCAGGGTTGAGAGGGCCCATCCCAGTAAACATGCCGACGTCGGCCCGATGTTGTTTTACGTCGGCCCGATGTCAGTCCGTCGTCGGCTGGACGTCATATATGTCCGCCTATGCCGACGTCCAGCCGAGGTCCAGCCGACGTCGGCATGCTGCTGCCGAGATACCGACATCTGCCAACGTCGGCTGGACGTCGGCAGCCGACGTCGGCCTGACGTTGGCTGAACCTCGGCATAGGCGGACATATCCGACGTGTAGCCGACGTCGAGCCGACGTCGGGCCGACATTGGGCCGACGTTGGCATGCCGCTGCGGAAGATGCTGACATCTTTCGACGTCGGCCCGACATAAAAAATTTCATTGGGATGTCAGGCCTGAGAGGGAGGAAGACTATGAGGGTCTTTGTGTTGTGTGAGGGCTTTGGATCCGCTTCTCTCATGGTATTTTATAACATAAAATGACGGCCGCCAGGCCATGTGGTTGCAGCCGGGCTAAGGAGACCCGGCAAAATCTCCCGGGTGCAGGAGCACCATTCGCACCCCCCCTGGCTACGTCTCTGTCTCAGATAGACCTGATCATTAAAGACGAACATTTGTGGCTGCGATTTCATGTATGTATCATGCAAGATCCTCTTATTTTGTATCTCTCGGGGAGGGCACAGTTGGTCGACATCAGAAGAAGATGAGCAGACTAATTTGTAATCCGATTCCCGAGATACTGGCCGCGTGCAATCTATCAGCACTAACTATTCAGAAACCAGTGTTGCGTTTCGTTTGGCCACGCCCGTGACTGGTTAAAAAAACGTAACACAAATGTCGAGAGAATTAAATGCTAGTGATTTAGTGTAACTTCAGCTTAAAATTATATAATTCGTTCCACAATAAATTTGACCAATACAAAACTGCCTGAAATAAATTTTACGAATATGGATTCATCGTCAGGACAAATGCCACCTAAATGCCCCATGTCGAAGATTCAACTCTGCGTTTGCTAGAAAATGTGACCGCTTGACAAAAAATCAAAAATACAAAAAAAAATGAAAGCCGATCCCTTCACGCTGAACGATATATAGCTCCAGTTCACCTATCTCACCTATCACTCCTATCATTCCAGTTCGCGATAGCAGCTAGCCGTTTCATCGAACTCCGCGCCCCGTATCATCTCCACCACTGCCTTCCCGCAGCCACGCACAGTCCCAGTATACGAATACGTGTACATATATTACCAGAAATTACGTTCTTTACATATATATAGTGTGTCGAAGCAGGCGTGCACCACCCACCCGGTGGTTTCCACAGTCATCGCAGCGACATACGGCCACAGCGACGCAGTGGCTGTGGGAACTAGCAAGACGCGGACGAGTAGCAAACGTAGCTATAGCGCGGGACAGATGAACAGACCATCCGCAGGACCATCACACACCGCTTCAGTCTCAGGCCACCGTATGGCCTCACTCGCAAGACACAGGAGCAATCTCCCTCCCAATGGCACACCACACGCCAGGCGACCAGAACCCGCCCGTACGGCCAATACTAGAGCAAGGCTGGTTTACAGGTACGAAAACAAACCTAGTTACAAGTCTGGGGTTCACAACACAAACATAGCGCGTTACAAATATCCCCGGAGTCACGGTTCCTGATTTCTAAGACACAAACTACGGCTCTACAAATGTGAAATGTTAGCAAGTTTACGAGTACGGAACTGCGAAGGTAGACCGATGCCGTGGGTTTCGGTGACGGCGGAGCCCAGCTCACGGCTAGTGAAGCCTTAATCACTCTCTCAGACACCGCGACTGGCGACTCCCTCGCCACTGACGGCCGATCAGCAGCTCGTCGGCAGCACTCTTGGTTTGTTTTACGGTGGACAACAGCGACGCTGGCTTCTCTCAGGCAGCAGCGATCCACACAAAAACAAGGCACGGCACAGCACATCGAGGGGAAAGACCACTAAGCGGAAAATAATACCACCCTCAGCGCGGGGGACCCCGTGATTCCAGCACAATTCATTCAGAATCCCCTCAAAGCTCGCGCCCGTTACGGCATCCACGATTGGCGCCTCATGCTGGCCATTGACACGACACCACATAGATAGATAGCCTGGGGGACTACATAACGCAACCTGCCAAACAAGTGATATAAAGTTGTCACCGTAAATGAGACCGATCACCGCGGGCAAGCGGTAGTCTGGCGGAACAGCACTGATTCTCTGTTGATGTCCACAAAAGATGCGCAGACCTCGCCCGCCCTGCCCAATGCCTCAATCACACATCAACGGTCAGAATAAACAAAAAACATCGGAAGTCAGAGAGACTGAACGAACCCATGGGGACAAAAAGAGCAGTCGTCCAGCGTTGAAAACACTGCCAGCCGTCCACAGCTGCGCAGTCACTCCACTCGCACTGCCTAGTGAACCTCACAATGTGACCAATGTGACGCCAGAGGCGGGCATCAGGCCTCACAGAAAACCTACCGACCACAGCGCCACCAGCCGGCCGGCGCGCGAAGGTGTAATTCCCAAAACTCCCACCAGATGGGGCGAAACTCGTGCGGCGATTGCGCACCACAGTGGCCGCGCTGTGATGAAGCGACGGGCGCTCTACCGACGGTATCTTCCGAGGAAGGCCTTGCAGTTGGGGCAGTAGTGCTCCTTGTCCATGCACTCGTCCATGCAGCACGGGATCAGGCAGCAGCCCATCCAGATGCGAGGAGCAGAAACACAACACGATTGGAATAGCTGCGCGCCACAGATGTCACGCGGAAGTGAATTTGCTCCGTCAAAATAATGATAAATACTTACAGAGATGGGATAGTTCCACAACCGCTGGGATCAGGCCGTTCTTTAGGCAAGGTTAAATAGTAAGGAACTAAATGGCAATACTGTATGTGTGTGTAGATGGAGGCGTCATTGTGCAACCTCAGATGCAGACACGGTCATGCCCACAGGCTTTGCCTTTACATGAGCATTGTGGCGACGGGCGATAGGCACAGCACTTCTGCCATGCAAACTGTGCCCGTGTTAACTTTTTCATGGCATGTTTTTTCGCCCATCGAAAGCATCAAATTCAGACCACCGTGAAAATAGTCAAGATTCCTTCGGATCCTGGGTCCGGGTTCAGTGGCCAAGTGGATCCCATACTATTGTCTAACTTTTTTGATAGCCAACCCAACAAAACAGTGACAACAATACGGAGGGATACAACCCAAAAGGTGCCAAACGATATTAGTGCTGGATTTGCCGTATCGTGTGAACAGATTATTGATCAAATTTTGGAGGTTCGGATCCGAGCCCACGTCTGCTCAGATTAGCTTCGAAGAGCTGAATATTGTTGCATTTAAATTTACTTAAGGCATCTCTCAGCCGGAGATACAATCGCACAGAGAAGGGCAAGGGACGCGAGCAAGGTGCCGTGCAATACCACCTACAACACAGTACCTTGTACACCAGACAGCAAACAGCCCGAGATTGAGTTGAAATGAGACTCAGTAAATCACCAAGAGCGCTGCAGTGGGTGGGAGCTGCACACGATGACGTGTGACAGCGAGGCATAGCTGAGTCCAGCATCTCTCACGGAGTACGACTCACCGCGAGGCGACGTGAAACGGCTAACCGGAAAGAACCAGGCGTGTGCTGGGCCCCTAAGTAGCACATTACTTTCAAACACGCCATGACCAACGTTGACAACGTCATGGCAACGTTTAAAAACGTATGACAACGTTCATTATGACGTAATCCTCGTGAAAACGTTGTCAGACCCGTCGTGAAAGTAGTGCGTCTCTAGGGAAGGGGTCAGGTCTGGTCAGGTCCTGGTCAGGTCCTGGTCAGGTCCTGGTCAGGTCCTGGTCAGGTCCTGGTCAGGTCCTGGTCAGGTCTGGTCAGGTCTGGTCAGGTTTGGTCAGGTCTGGTCAGGTCTGGTCAGGTCTGGTCAGGTCTGGTCAGGTCTGGTCAGGTCTGGTCAGTCCTGGTTCCAGGTCGGTAGGTCGGCAGGCTCTGGTCAGGTCTGGGTCAGGCTGGTCGGTCGTGTCAGGTCTGGTCAGGCTG
Organism: Semibalanus balanoides; assembly: GCA_014673585.1. Classification (NCBI taxonomy): domain Eukaryota; kingdom Metazoa; phylum Arthropoda; class Thecostraca; order Balanomorpha; family Balanidae; genus Semibalanus; species Semibalanus balanoides. Next base: position 17,393 of record VOPJ01014651.1, on the reverse strand, counting down.
GTCAGGTCCTGGTCAGGTCTGGTCCAGGTCTGGTCCAGGTCTGGTCAGGTCGGTTCAGTCTGGTCAGGTCGGTCAGGTCTGTCAGGTCTGTCCAGGTCTGGTCAGGTCGTCAGGTCTGCTAGGTTGGTCAGGTCTGGTCAGGTCTGGTCAGTCTGGGTTTCAGGTCTGGTCAGGTCTAGGGTCAGGTCTGTCAGGTCTGGCAGGTCGGTCAGTCTGTCAGGTCTGGTCCGGTCGGGCAGGTCTGGTCAAAGGTCTGGTCAGGTCTGGTCAGGTCTGTCAGGCTCTGGTCATCTGGTCAGGTGGCCGTCTGGTCAGGTCTGTCAGGTTCTGGTCAGGTCTGGCAGTCTGGTCAGTCTGGTCAGGTCTGGTCAGTCCTGGTCAGGTCTGGTCAGGTCCTGGTCAGGTTCTGGTCAGTCTGTCAGCGTCTGGCAGGTCTGGTCAGGCTGGTCAGGTCTGGTCAGGTCGGCAGTCTGGTCAGTCCTGGTCAGGTCCTGGTCAAGTGTCTGGCAGGTCTGGTCAGGTCTGGTCAGGTCTGGCAGGTCTGGGTCAGTCTGGTCAGTTGTCAGGTCCTGGTCCAGGTCTGGTTCGGTTGGTCAGTCTGGTCAGTCTGTCAGGTCTGGTCAGGTCTGGTCCAGGTCTGTCAGGTCTTGGCAGGCTGGTCTGGCTGGATCTGGTCTGTCCGGTCTGGCGTCGGTCCGCGTCCGGCGGTCCGGTCCCGGTCGGTCCGTCCGGCCGGTCCGGTTCCGGTCCGTCCGTCCGGTCCGGGCCGGTCCGGTCCGGTCCGGTCCGGTCCGGTCCGGTCCGGTCCGGTCCGGTCCGGTCCGGTCTGGTCTGGTCTGGTCAGGTCAGATGACCCATTTCTCACTCACCCAAACAGCGCGATGAGCAGTCCAGAGACCCAGGCGGTGGTGCTGGGCGAGGCGCGGACGCTGCTGTCAATCTCGGCGTGACAGTGGGGGCAGACCATGTGGGTGGGGTTCGGCCCAGCGGGCGGCACCGTCTGGATCACGGTGGCGCTGACCTGGACACCTGGCACACAGGACAGACAGGTCACACGGGTCAGAACACAGGTCAGAACACAGACCTGACACACAGGTCAGAGGTCACACGGGTCAGAACACAGGTCAGAACACAGACCTGACACACAAGACACACAGACCGCACAGGTAATACAGGTTGGTCAGAGGTCAGAGTAGAAACCGGTCACAAACGTCATAATACAAAGGTAAAACAAGCCAAACGGAAGTTTGGCACAGACTCAGAGCACGATTTAAGCGGCTGATAGTCGGCCTGAGGAGCACCCAACAGGTCGGACGGGGTGGGAGAGGAGGCAGATATGGTAACTGAAGGAGACCTCGGCGGTCACCAGATATATCACAAGGTCGCTTCTTGGTCGCGACGTGAGTGCTTTTCGCTTACTGATAACGTGCACACAATCGCGTCTTTGCTGCGTTCAAGAAAACATTTTATCTGGCGTAGGCTTTTTCGTCACAAAACAACACACAGATTGTGCGACACACGCTATCGTCCGGGGTCACACGTGACACCAGACGCTATCGTCCGGGGTAACAGCTAACACTATCGATCATACGCTATCGTCCGGGGTAACACATGCCATCAGACGCTATCGTCGATCAGATACAGTACTGTCTGAGGCCTGGCGCTGTCGTCTCCATACCTGGCGGCGGGCCGTACTGCCCGTACTGCTGCTGCTGATGCTGCATGCCGGGCGGAGCGCCGTACTGGCCGTACTGCTGCTGTTGTTGGTGCTGCTGTTGATGCTGCTGCTGGCCCGGGCCGGGCCCGTACTGCTGAGGGTAGGCCGGGCCGGGAGGCGGACCATAGCCGCCGTACGAGCCCGGCTGTTGAGGCGTCTTGTAATCAGCCGCACCTGTAGACACAACACGAGAGCATTGTGGTCATACATAGAGGAGACGCACCTGAAGACACAACACGAGGGCATTGTGGTCATACATACAGGAGACACACCTGGAGACACAACACGAGGGCATTGTGGTCATACATAAAGGAGACGCACCTGAGGACACAACACGAGGGGGGGGGGTTGTGGTCATACAGGGAGCACCTGAAAGACACAACACGGGGGCATGTGGTCATACATAAAGGAAGACGCAACCGAAGACACAACACGAGGATTGTGGTCATCACATCACAAGAACGCATTGAAGACACAATCACGGGCATGGTCAACATACGGAAAGCACTGAGGACCAACACGAGGGGGGGGTGGTCCAACATAAGGAGACGCACCCGAAGACACAAAAACAACACAACACATTGGCTGGTCATACAGTAGAGGAGACGCACCTGAAGACCAACAACACGGGGGCATGTGTCATACATAAGAAGACGCCACCTGCAGACACAACAGAGGGCATTGGTGTCATACATACAGAGACACACCTGGAGACACAACACGAGGGCATTGGTGTCATACACTAAAGGAACGCACCTGAAGAACAACACAGGCCATTGTGTCATACAACAGAGACGACCTGAGGACACAACACAGGGGGTGGTGTGGTCATACAAAGGAGACGCACCTGAACGACACACAAAACAACACAACCCAGTTGTGTCATACAAAGAGGCGACGCACCTGAAGACACAACGTGGGCATTTGGTCATACAACAGGGACGCACCTGCAGACACAACACGAGGCATTGTGGTCAATACATACAGGAGACGCACCTGAAGACACCACACGAGGCATTGTGGTCTATACATACAGGAGACACACCTGATGACACAACACGAGGGCATTTGGGTCATAGCATGACAGGAGACCACCTGAAGACACAACCGAGGCATTGTGGTTAAACATCTGGAGACGCCACCTGAATGACACAACACGGGGGCAATGTGTCAACTAAAGAGACGCAAACTGAAGACACAACACGAGGCATTGTGGTCATTAACCTACAAGAGACGCATCTGAAGACACAACAGCGGGGCTGGTGGTCATAATAGCAGGAGACGCACCTGAAGGACACAACTACGAGGGGGGGGGTTTGGTCATAAGCATACAGGAGAACGCACCTGAAACCCAACACAACAACACAACAATTGTGGTCATACATAGAGAGACACCCTGAGACACACCAGGGGCATTGTGGGTCATACATACAGGAACGCAACTGAAGAGCACAACACGAGGGCATGTGGTATACATACAGGAGACGCACTGATAGACACAACCGAGGCATGTGGTCATATCCAACTAAGGAGACACCACCTGGAGACACAACAACGATGGGCCATGTGTCAACATAAAGGAACGCACCTGAAGACACAACAGGAGGGTCATGTGGTCATACATCAGAGACGCATCTGAAGACAAAACACGGGGGCATTGTGGTCTACATCCGGAGAACCACCTGAGGAACACCAACTCAGGGGGGTGTGGTCCATAATACAGGAGACGCACTGAAGACAAACACAACAAGCACAACACATGTGGTCATAATAGAGTGAGACGCCACCTGAAGACACAAACACGGGCATTGTGGTCATACCATAAGGAAGCGCAACTGAAGGACCCAGACACGGCGGGCTATGTGGTATAATACAGGAGACGCACCTGAAGACAACATACTCAGGCATTGGGTCATACATACAGGAGCCACACCTGGAGACACAACACGCAGGGCAATTGTGGTCAACAAAAGGAGTACGCACCTGAGACACAACACGAGGCATTGTGGTGCATACAATACAGCAGGACGCATCTGAAGACCACACGAGGGCATGTGGTCAAACATACAGGAGACACACCTGGAACAACAACACGAGGGCATGTGGTCATAATAAGGAGACCTCACTGAGGCCAAACACGAGGGGGTGTGTCATACATACAGGAGACCGCGCCTGAGCCCACACACGAGGCATTGTGGCATGACATACAGGAGACGCACGCTGAGACACAAAACGGGGGCATGGGTTCAACATAAAGGAGACGCACCTGAAGACACAAAGGGGCATTGTTGGTATACATAAAGGAGACGCACCTGAGACACCAACACGAGGGGGTTTGTGGTTCATACATACAGGGAGACGCACCTAAGACACACACGGGGGCATTGTGGTCCATAACATACAGAGACGCACCTCGAAGACAACACGGGGCATGGGTCTACAGTACAGGAGACGCACGAAGACCAACACGGGGCATTGTGGTCAAACAACAAGGAGACGCACCTGAAGACCAGACTACGGGCATTGTGTCATACATACAGAGACGCACTGAAGACACAACACGAGGGCATTGTGGTCATACATACAGGAGACGCACCTGAAGACACAACACGAGGGCGTTGTGGTCATACATACAGGAGACGCACCTGAAGACACAACACGGGGGCATTGTGGTCATACATACAGGAGACGCACCTGAAGACACAACACGAGAGCATTGTGGTCATACATACAGGAGACGCACCTGAAGACACAACACGGGGGCATTGTGGTTATACATACAGGAGACGCACCTGAAGACACAACACGAGGGCATTGTGGTCATACGTACAGAGACACATACAGCACTGTGACAAAACCCACCACACGGGTCCAAAGTAAGTGTGATGTCACTAGGAAAACAAGCTACAGCCACATGGCACAGCATTCTGCCAATGGTGCAGTTTTGGGGTTTGAGGGCCCTGCTACTCATGCACTATGTGGCGCTCACATACAAGATTCATACAAGACATACAAGATTCACACGCACAGGGAATAGGGATTCAGAAGTTTATTGATGAATATTTCATAGGATGACTGAAGCTGTCTGCCTGCTGTGGCCGTTTTAAAGACGGATTTCTCAAGTAACCGAACATATATCTAGTCAGTAATCAGTTACTCATCTAACGAGTTTTGTGCAAACTGCAAACATACATCGACACTAAAAGCGCTGGTCCATAAGTTACGTAAAGCTACCACGAGTCTTGTTATCTCTAAGTATATCATAATATGGAGGGCTTAAAACCGCAATGACGCTTAGGCTGGAGTCATATTGCTTATCCACATGCTAACGCTATCACATGTCACAAACATGTTTACACCATGGACTAGTTGCAGGTTACCTAACCCCCTGTTTTTATGTAATTGATTGAACGCAATTTAATTTAAACTATTTTACAGATTGTCAATTTAATATAAATTCCCCTGAATTATCAGGATTTTAAATAATTAAGTATATTTACGCAATTTACCATTCGCCCTGATTGGTCGTGACAACAATTTAGCAATGTTCAGGCGCATGATACCCGAGTTGTTTTAGCAGTCGTTGACACAATCGAATTTGTAAAATAGAGTTCAACCAAGAATTCCAGCATCACTTAATCGCGTGCAAATCAAAGCCCAGTGATGTGGCTTATTCCAAGCAGATATGCTCATGTTGAAATCTGCAACTTTACTGAAACAAACAGAAAACTCAAAATGTGGAATCTCTACCTGTGACAAATCATAGCTTACACGGCAGCTCAAAGGCATTTTAACGGGATGCTACATGCCAAACGGATCCTAAAGGATGATCTAGAATCTTCTTTTCCATACAAGCTCTGGACCGGCAAGACGCCTAATTTCAAGTCAGCATGTGAGGGCAGCGGTCGCAGTTGCAAGTAGTGTTTGGGCAGTGTGTCCAAGTGAGGGCAGCATCCTGGATTTGAGCCCAGCTAACGAGCTCCTGTGGAGGTAACTAAACGAGTAATAGGTTGGTTAAGAAGAATAGTCTCGCACAGGAGCACGAAAGACAGCCGTGGAACTGCAGCGCGGAGCCACCCTGCCGGCAGGTAGCCGTAAGCAGCTTTGTGATTGAGGACTGATGTGAGGCAGGCCGTGCCTCAGCCGAACGGAGCCTATCTCAACATGTGCTCTAGAAGATATAAAGGGGCGGGGAAGTGCACCTTGGAGATTAAAAAAGTAGCTTAACTGATGTGGGCATAATTATCATGTATGCCTCTTGCTCAAACTTGTCCTAAAGCAGTGTTCGGCAAAGCCTTTCTATTTCTCCGACCAAAAAACATTATCTCATTGTGCACAGCACCTATACTATTCAGATTGGGCCCGTTCCACTGTTTGTTCGAATTGGCCGGCAGCTCGTGTCCAAAACAAGCAATGATCAGTCGCAAACGAAATTTTTGTACGAAGGGAAGAGCACCTTTTAACATATTTTTAACTGAGATTAGCCAGATGCGGGTGTACTGAGTCCAACCTCTAAATTGAAATTTTCCTTCCAAAACGACTATTTGCGAGTTTGAACGCAAAAACCCGTTGGTCATATGTGTCATATGTCAACTCACAAATCCCGTGACGGTATCACATACTCTCAAGTACTCCACTGTTCACTAGTATCGTGCCCCACGTCCCTACCGGTGCGAGCGAGCGCGGTGTCAGCCAGTCCGCGTTCTTCACTATCGGTGGTGCAGCACCGGTACGTGAAACGCGACTGCTGGGACGACCGGCGCAGCGTGCGTGCCGGCACGGCAGCTGTCACCGCATTGTTGACTTCACACCTCGTTGGTGACCGCCATATTGTTTGTATCACAGTAAACATTTAAATGATTTTCAAATTACAACAAATTCGACTTTTTTCGCAAAAGAAGCCAGACTGTAATAAGGCATCTTCTCCATCCTGTTTACTACTTTCCCAAGGTGCATATCCTTCTGTCGTTAGTTGAATCAGCAAATAAATATGTCAAACAATTGTCAATCAGTAACTGTATTATATCTGGCAACGCAAAATAACTGGCTTACTAGCGGTCCCATTGGCGGCCAACTGCTGCGAACTACTCCAGCTTGTAAGTGTCGCCCCACAGCGAGCACTAAAGCTGAATAAGTCGCCAGCATTGGCCGCCAGGGACCGCCAGTGAGCCAGGATACTTTATGTCGCAAACTAATTTCGTTCATGTATTTATTTGTAAATTGCAAATAAATATTTACAAAAAAATTGTCAATTCATAATACCGTTCTTAATGCTGGCAACGTAAAATAACTGGCTGAGGGCGCTGAATCGCCAACCAGGCGGAATCTGCTCTCGACGAAATAACCAGCGAATTCGCTCTCCGACGAATTACTGTCTCGTGCGTTCGGCAACAGATCCAAACGCAACAACAATTATGCCCGTCGGGAGTTTGTCCACTGCTGCGCCATCATAGCTTGGTGGTTATTTACACGGTTCAGAAATATAAATATCTAAACATCTTTTAATCATATAATCACTATAGATACCAAGACAAGTTGCATATTATTTATTCCTCAGTGTTTCAAAACACTGTGCCCAAAACAGATTCGCTCCGCCCGACGACTGGTTGAAAATATCGCTCCCAGCGGCGATTGCGTTGAGCGAGATTAGCGACATTTCGCTCTATTCGTCGTGTGCCGAACGTCCAAAAACTCGGTGTGCGACTAATCGTCGTGATACCGCTAATTCGTCGGTGATACCGACTAATTCGTCTGTGGCTATCACGCCCTTTACTAGCGGTCCGGCCGGGCCAACGCCGCGAACTACCGCTTGTCTCGCCCCCACAATAGTCCTGCGCCGAAGCCGAGGCCCAAGCCGCCGAATTGCCGCGACGTTACGTGAAAAGTCTGCCTTTAGAGGGGGACGTCATTTATCTTTTCGGCCCAAAGCGTGCCAGAGCTTGTGCCGAAATGGGCCATTGTGCTGATTTTATAATGAAAAAGCTCAGATTGTTGACAATAATAAACGCATACGCTTTGATTTTAAAGTCACTGACGGAATGGTGATGTGAGTTGCAAAGTTCAATGACAATTTAAGTCGCAAAGTAGTGATTTCAAAATAGTGCGGAGCGAGTCCAATTTTAAGATGATGCCAACATTTCTGGCGCAAATGTTATTTTTTGCATCTTAATGGCAGTTTCGGGCACCGACTTTGCGGTCGAAATCGGACACCTAATCTACGATAGACCCCCAAAAACTCGATACTGGTCTGCAAGTGGCACTACCTTTAAGATGACGCTTTGTGTTGTGAACTTTACACAGCGTAAATCTTCCATGAATTTCTGATAGTTGGTGGAACAGAAAGTCATAGAAACGGTAACATTTATATTTTTCCACGGGAAATTTTGGAAATAGCAAATGCTTTTCCATAGGGATGCGCATATTATTGCTAAATGACGTCACCACATCAAGTGCTTTATAAATAATAAACTGTTGCATGCAAATATCTCTCTGAATATTGATCTGTATGCAAAATGATGTGTATCACGTTGATCAGCACATTTTTCGCATTATTTTATACACATTCACCAAACAACCTGCAACTTGTCCATTGCCGTGGTAAACTTAATGCGTTCGGTATTGTTGACTATCGCATGGCTACCCTGAAATCTCCTTCTGATCGCTCCAATCGAAATGTAATCCCAACCATAACATGATATACATGATACGATATAATACGATATGACTGAACGACATTTGCATTCTACGTAATGCGAATACCAATTTTCCTTTAATAATTTCCATAAAATAATCAACGAGTCGCGCCAAAATCAGTCAACTAAAGGAGCTTACATACACCACCATGTCTTATTGTCATCTGCATACAGACTACAGAGCGTCACAGGATGGTCCGCATAAATATCCGACGAATTGCAATACCTCAATAATACAATTTCAAAAGTTTAAATTTCAGGCCAAGAGGGACATTTGAAGGCATGAGAGGGTCCATTCTTAGGCCTGAGAGGGCCAATTTAAAGCCTGAGAGGGGCCATGCCAGGCCTGAGAGGGTCCATGACAGTCCCGAGAGGGCCCATGCCAGGCCTGAGAGGGCCCATTCCAGGCCTGAGAAGGCCCTTTCCAGGTCTGAGAGGGCCCTCGAAAGAGTTCTTCCTCCTTATCATAAGGCTCTCTGACAGACTAGGAGGGTCCTAGTATTGTGTGTGAGGGCTTTGGATCCGCTTCTCTCATGGTATTTTATAACGAAATCAAATGACGGCCGACAGGCCGTGTGGTTGCAGCCGGACATAGCGGGCTCAGCTAAATCTCCCGGGTGCAGGAGTACCATTTGCACCCCCTGGCTACGCCTCCGTCTGCATACATGCGCCTTGTTAAGTGGAAGTCTAAGAGGAAAAGTCGCAGCATAACACAGTCATAACTAGCTGACGCCAGCATAACAGGTAACAACACGCCTGTGACGTGAATCAGCTCCGACCGCAGTCAACCGAGCCTCCTCCCACAGCCTTTTCATGGCGTGAGTTTCCCAATCACTGTACGTGTTCACCGTACAGCTCTCAGGCTCCTAGTTATGCGGCGCTAAGTACCATATGGTATGGCTGGGAAGCCCCAGTGCTTCCCCGCACGACACGCCAGCCTTCCAGAGCCGGCCGCGGCCGCGTCTCCGGGCAGCGGCTTCACAGCCCAGCTTAGTGTCGCGGTAAGTGAGCAGGAGAGTGTAGACCGCCGATCATGTGAGGGGTCAGGGACTCCCCGGCCCCGTCTCCAGGCAGCGGCTTCACAGCCCAGCTTAGTGTCGCGGTAAGTGACCAGGAGAGTGTAGACCACTGATCATGTGAGGGGTCAGGGACTCCCCGGTTCCTCCCGGGGTGCAGTGAGACCAGACGCTGCAGCAGCTCATTATCATACACGCCAGCAGAGGCCCCGACAGGGTCCTGCAGTGAGACTAGACGCTGCAGCAGCTCATTAGCATGTAGTCAGCAGAGGCCTCGACAGGGTCCCAGCCAGCCCGGATCTGCCGCGACCGACCGGACGCAACTGGGACAAACAGGAGGGAGAGTTACAGCGACGGCGGCAGGGCTATACATCACAGCCGCAGTCCAATCACAAGACGTGTACTGCTTCAATCATTGAGGCTCCATCTCACGCCATGCGAGGATAGATTGTGAATTTTTGACATTGTCATATTACTGGAAGCCCGCCAGCTGTCCTCAATTGGCGGAAATCCAACATCAAAGGTCACGCGCTCACGTGCCGCTTCATATATATCCAAACTAATATAAGCCGCCCTAACCCCATACCTTTGTCTGTACATGATATTGCGGGCCGATTGGTTAGACAGTTTCTGAGATCTGAAAACGGCGGTCACACGTGCGCAGTGGCCACGTGGGAACTGACGCGTGACTTATTGAGTGCAATGCCGCTAGCAGTGAAGCCGCGCTGCAAATTACAGGCAAATCTAGCAGATACCTTTCGGCATTGGAGATTATCAAATATGATGACCTGCTAATTCGCACCCTCATTCACTTGCCATGTGCTCACGTGCGTCGTTTGGACGGAAGCCATGAAAAGGCCAAATAGCGGAAGCCCGTTCCATCACCTACCCACTCATCAAAAATGGCGCCACTTCCTTGAGCCGTTATTCAACACAAATCTCACAGGCGGATGTTCACTAAAAATTTCAAGTTACCGTGTCATAGTGTCAAGAACTTCACGAACGACTTACTGAGCGGTACATTCCCTGACACACTCATTTGGCTAATTCAGCACTCTGCACACGAGGGCCGAAATCAGCTTCACCTCTCACATGAACGCACGAGGGCAGCTGGTACATAGCTCCCTCACTGACGGCCTGGTTGATCAGCCCCCTCCCCCACACTCAGATCAGCGCCACCTCTCGTATGAACTCACCTGGCTGATGCATGGCCCCCTCGCTGACGGCCTGGTTGATCAGCCCCCCCCCCATACACACACTCAGATCAGCGCCACCTCTCGTATGAACTCACCTGGCTGATGCATGGCTCCCTCGCTGACGGCCTGGTTGTAGCTGGGAGGGCCGTTGGTCGGCGGCTGGTACTCGGACGAGGGCGCCGTCGGCTTACTCATGGTGCTGCCGTTCGATCACAGGTGGTTATCTGAAAACAGAGACACGTCAGCTCAGCGACAGAAGGTAAAAGTCAGCCGTGCACATTGGTAAAGTGAAAAGGCAATGTTTGTTATAGAAAAGGAAGCTCCACAAAGGCAAGCTAGTTATACCATGGGCATGGTTGCTATAATTCTGGATCTCAGATTCACTGGGTTCCTGAATCTGTTTAAAGATTGTCGATAGATTCATTTGAAAATGGGGATGACACATCATAAGTAACGTGTGTCGATCTACCAGAATCGCCAAGTCGCCCATAATCAGCAGTCAGATAGGAAAAACCAGTGATGACAGCCCACGTGCAACAGCACTGCATTCAGCATCAACACCCAGCTCGACCGACTCCCTGGAATCGCCAGGCGTACACAAAGGCTGCAGGAGCACGACTGCGGCTCCTGGTACGACAAGTGGCCAGACTGCCAAACAAACGCTTCACTACCCAGACGGTCTGAGACCCCGGACCCCGGCAGACCGCGCCACGGGCCCGGTGTTTGAGTAGAGTGTACTCTACTGGGGCCGCCTCAGACACGTCCGGTATTGCACGGTGGCCGTCAGCCGAGACACGCAAACAGCCGCCATCACCGCCACCTATCGATTATTCGATTAATTGAGTCATACCGCCGCACGAAGATGTCAGCGACACATACGAGGCGGAAACGAGTAACGACTGTATCACCACAGCGACACATACACGGCGGAAACGAGTAACGACTGTATTACCACAGTGATACATACGAGGCGGAAACGAGTAACGACTGTATTACCACAGTGATACATACGAGGCGGAAACAAGTAACGACTATTACCACAGCGACACACACGAGGCAGAAACGAGTAACGACTGTATTACCACAGTGATACATACGAGGCGGAAACGAGTAACGACTATATCACCACAGTGATACATACGAGGCGGAAACGAGTAACGACTGTATCACCACAGTCCACACACACGGCAGAAACGAGTAACGACTGTATTACCACAGTGATACATACGAGGCGGAAACGAGTAACGAACTGTATCCGACCACAGCGACACACACGAGGCGGAACGAGTAACGGACTGTATCACCACAGCAGCACACACGAGGGCGAATACGAGTAACTCGGGACCTGTATTCACCACAAGTGAACCATACGAGGCCGGAAACGAGTAAGGGGACTGTATTCACCACAAGTGATACATACGAGCGGAAAACGATAAGAGCGTTATCACCACAGCGACAACACGAGCGGAACGGAGTAACGACTGTCACCACAGCGACACACACGGGCGGAAACGAGCTAACGACTGTCATCACCACAGTGATACATACGAGTGCGGAAACGAGTAACGACTTGTATACGCACAGCGACACACACGAGGCGGAAACGAGTGAACGACTTGTATTCACACAGGACACCACACCGCGGCGGAAACGAGTAACGACCTGTATCACCACAGCGACACATACGAAGGCGAAACGAGTAAACGTACTGTATCACCACAGCGACACACACGAGGCGGAAACAATAACGACTTATTACCACGGACACATACACGGCGGAAAGATTAACGGACTATTACCACAGCTGACACATCGAGGCGGAAACGAGTAAACGGACTGTATCACTCAACAGCGACACCATAGCGAGGCGGAAACGATGTAACGACGTATTACCAACAGCGAACATTTACGAGCGGAAACGAGTAACCGACTGTATTACCACAATGAATTGTCAAAGTCAGAGTGCGAGGGGAGTCACATGCACTTTATTTTCACTATGACGGGCAATGCGAATCTTGCCGATTTCCATGATCTGAGAGCGATAATAAGACCGAGGTTCAATGCGACAGCGCTGGTTGCTTACACGGATGAGAAAAACGCTCCCTTGATAACTGCAGTACAGTATTCGTTATGCAAGACACATTATTTGCGCCATGGTATATCACGTACTAGACGTAGGGACATTCCGCAAAACGGAAAAACATTGTTTTTGCATGGGTTTGCGCGACTGGATTCCCAAAACAAACGCATCTGCCGCAAGGAGAACGTCACCTCCTACCACACCAATCCAACGGGTACCGACCGTTACATTAGCGCATGGGAGACACGAAAAGTACGAACCAAAGTATGTAAGCACGAGTTCCTTACTTGATGCTTCAATTCCACACATTCAGAATGTGTGGACTGAAGCATCAATTTTTTCTAGAATGTGGACATCTACAGGTCTTTCAATAGAAATTTATTTTTTGATTTGCCTATTTAAGACGTTTCAAATGGATTAAAATATATAAATTTAGTATCACCTGGTCGAGTACATCTGGACATTTTGTTATTTAGAAATGTAATGTAGCGTCTTGTTGAATCGGAACACCCAAGTTCTCCAGCACGCATCTCCTCTCACACTCGGTCGAACTTCGCCTTCTCACTCTCTCACTCGCACCACAACTCGTGACCACTACACCTCTCACACCAGCATTTCTCCTCCACACATAAGCACACCTCTCATCTCACTGCAATGCACGCTCATTTTTGGTTACCAGTGTTCACTCACGTCACTTAAACTAGTTCTCGGTTTGGCCAGCTGTGTCTCGAATTAAAGGTGCTCCCCTTAAGTAAAACACGGGCCTTCACCGCCAGTGCATTGGTGTGCACAGCCGACTCATTTCCTGGTTTTTCCACTGACATCCAGCACGGGCTCCACCGTTTGCCCTTATGTCTCTTAGATTAGTGCTGGTGTTATTTGCGTAGATCGCCATGGAGACTCACAGAACCTAAGTCCAACGGAGAGAGTCAGGCTTTTGCAGGTTCAAGGGTGCGCAGTGAGGGGACGGATGACTCGGTAGCCGAAATGTCCTTGCAGCCAGCTTCTTGCGGCCACCGTGTGTGGACCGTCGCACGTTCTTGCTGAACCAGTAGCCCCTTTCTGGTTACGGTGTTTGCAAATCATCTCGTCGCAAGAATAAAGAATACATTATGCACGTGCCACTAGCTCAAAAATCCATCGAGCAATATATTCATCTCGTTCATCCTGCGCGATTTTTTTGCCGTGAAATCAAAACAAAATGGCGAACATGAGCATCTGTGTTGGTGATCGATTCATCAGCCCATCGAAATAGACTTTGGTTCGCCAAACTTCCCCTGCGCAATTGGTTCGAAAATGACTCATCCTTAGAATTAAATGAGTGCACCGGGCAAACTACATAACAAAAGTCCGCTACTCACCTAAATCGAACATATTTCTATATATGCTTAGTCCAGTATATATGCCCAGATAAGCAAATAAAAATACATTTACTATTGAAAAGGACCTTAGAGTATGCTGCTGCGAGTCACACGTGCAGCGGAGGTGCCCTCCGGAGGTGCCCCATCATATCTGGGAGCGCTGAGGAACGGAATTCGGTACGAACGGAACGGAGGAACGGTGTTGTGGCGAGAATCAGTGGTTCCGGTTCATTGGTTTTATGAAGTCAGTTGCTGTTGTACTTGTGACATCATTCCCGGCTAGAAGGATTTCCGGTAGCGGACCGAGGTCTGTTGACAACCACGCGGTCCAGGTTGATTGTTGGTGAAGGGAACTTACGCCATGCTCGAGCCAGGCCGGCAGGAATATAGCGACTGGTGAGTTATAGTCATCTGGATGATGATGATTAGGGCTTGAGGGCGCCGCAATAGTCATCTGGAGTGGATTACGGGGAAAATGGCTCAACAGGGAGGCGATTGGCTGCTTCTCAGCACCAGCGAGCAAGCCACTTCACCGAGCGTTACCCAGCAGGGAAGGACTGGCAGCAACCCATCGGCCACCGGGGAGAGGGTACCTATAGATCAGATTCTGATAGGGTGCAACAGCCACTATGGACAAGCAGCTACCGTAAGGCCGGACATGTCGTAATACTGGATTACCATGGTAATGGCGGGGTGTACGGCGTACGCCTCAGAGCATCAATGCACCACCGAGGCCATGCAATGTCCGGTATGACATGAATCGCATTGAACACAATTGCAGTCTGCAGAACATGGTCGGCGGATCAACACCAGTTGGTAACCAGGCCAGTGAAAGCCACTATGATGCTCAGTGCTCCCTCCCACCCGTAAATCAGCAGACACTGGCGCCAGCATCACAAACAAATGACCGACGCTAGAGGGAGAGCAGGCGGCGTCACCAACAAGAGGAGGGGGGGGGGCTGGGGGCCCAGACATACCCAGAACGTTCCGTACAGAGTCCAGCCTCCCGATTCGCATGATTTTAACATTATCCCCATGGGGCTGGACCCCAAATCGTTGGCTGCCCCCCAAACAAAAAACTGGCTGGTCTCCCACTCAAAATTGCGAGGCGACGCCCCTTGGCGAGACATCCCACTGAGAGCCATATGAAACACAGTCGCAGGACCGCTATCAGCTCACAAGGCACAACTCGCTCCCACGTCCAGCTCAGCCCTCATACAGCACACCAACTCACCGTCGCAGCGCGCTGTAATCTACCAAACACTCCGCTCCTATCGCGATAGACTCCCTTCGGCACCACAACACCACTCCTTCCTCCACCTCTCGACACACTGCTCTGCACCGACTACGCAGCGGGCCGGCCGCCGCCGCCGCTGCTGTGACGTCACGGGCGGAGGACTGACGTCACGAGCGCCGGCTGGCGCCACCGCGGCGCGCTTCTATAAGCCCGGGGAAGTCCGACCGTCGGCGGCAGCTCTCTCGCCGGCCTCGGGTGGGCTCGGCTGCCGAGCTCGAGGACGTCCGTCCGGCCGGCAGGCGGTGACCGGTGCGTCAGCGGCGAGGAATGCAGGCTGGCCACGTCATCAGTGGTCACGTCAAATCGGCCGGATAAGTTAGGCAGAGAGCCGGCCGCTTGGCCTGCTTATTGCTTTACAGCCGCGTCCCGCAGTAAACGCCACCCTAGCTGTACTACAAGGGGAGGGGGGGGGGTGTCTCGACCTCTCGACCCGCGACAGACGGTGCATGCCCCTTGTATTGCACTCCTGAACTCTGACGGCCTACTTGAAGCCATGACCGCATTCAGCGGTCTCATCGACCGTACACCGATATCCCTCGGGTGACGTCAGAGTGACGTCACACCAGCGCCGGGCAGCGGCCGTCGGCCACGTCTCTCGCTTGGTCCGAGTTGGTCAATGCTGAAGGTGCCGGAGCTGAGCCTTCGGACTGTGACGTTCCTCTCGGCAGGTCCGCTGACGTAACACGTGTAGGCCATTCCGGTCAAAGACTGATACAGGGTCTCAAGCCCTGATTGGTCGTGACGAGCGCCCGGTGACAGGTGCACGTCGCTTGCAGTGACTCAACACTGCCGTGTACGTACAGTACACAGATGAATCAGCAGGTCCCGCCCCACACGGGTGCGTTTTACATGCGTTGCGTTCTGCCACGTCTCGCTGCGTCTCAATGGGTCTCAATGGGTCTCAATGGGTCTCAATCAGCGTCTCCTGCGTTGCGATGTGTCAATTATTGACGCATTGACACATCGCAACGCATAGAGACGCATCGAGACGTGACAGAACGAAACGCAACGCATGAGAAACGCATCCGTGTGAAGCGGGCCACTCACATAGACGGCATAGCTCATGTGGAGTTGTTGACACTGGTCTAAAGAACATATTTTCTGAATTTAGCCATTACTTCATTTCTCCAGCTTCACTCTAGTTGATGAGATATTCCTAGTTCGCAAAGATCAGTATGAAATCACAACATTATCGGTATTCGCCAGAGAGGCTTCCGCTACTAGAACCACTGCCCTAACGATTACACAGCTAGTGTATATCGTTAGCGCTGGCCAATAAAAAACAGCTCGTGTGCACTGATAGCAGATCTGCCGAACAGAGCCTCGGTAGCCATTTTACATTGTTCGTATGTGAAGTTTGTTGTCTTAGGTGCGCCATTCTAGATAACATCTTTTTATTCTGTTTATAGTGATAATCTTTATGGATATTGAAACAAAAAATATGCAAAACGAATATAAGTAAAAATTTAACTAAAGGGGCTCCAGAAGTGAATTTTATCGTATCCAATAATCAAACCAATAGCTTATTAGCGTAATAAATATATATATATATTTTACATTCCAAAAGATAAGACACACTCCTTTTAACATGACATATTCTGGACTCCATACTCGAATACTTCAGAACATTCCCAGATTATGTTTTGCCTCTAGGCCTATGCGGTAACAAGTAATAACACAAAAGTATACAGTTATAATACCAAACTGTTCAATGTATGCATAACCTCTTCTGGAGGTCTGAGAAACGGTGAGGCGTGAGCATACCTGATTTATGTACCACTAACTTACATCTTAGCTGAAGGCAGCGAAAAAAACGACGCGACGGACGACGCCAGAACGCGAATAAAACAATGTCAGTGATTCAGCCTTTTGCGAGTCTGGCTCAACCAGTGTCACAAAATTCCATTTTTGCTTGGGTGTCAGAGGAAAATTTGAGCAAAAAAAGAACCAGTTAAGTGGAAAATTATGAAGCAGATTGTATGTACAGTCTCTCTTGAAAGTATCTGTGCACTGCGGTGGGGGCACCACCCGGCC
>VOPJ01014650.1:0-13735 GCA_014673585.1 Semibalanus balanoides | reverse complement strand
TTGGCTGATGTGTTTGTAGTTTCGTTTTTTGCCGCTCCATAAGATAATCAAACAATATAAAAATAACAGTCGATAACGCATACAAAACGTGCAAAGTGTGTACAGATATTACCGAAATGTGCCTGGATGAAAGTATGTGCGCATGCATCCGCTTCAGTGTTTAGGCACACATGTATGTGGAATCCAATGCATGCTTATCAATCACGAAATTTAATAATGAATTGATACTCACTCATTCATTTCATTCATTCATTCATGCATGGAAGGGATCAGCAGGCGGATTTCCGAGTCCGATGAAGTGTGAAGATAAGGTCGACCTAGGTCACTTCTGACGCATACATTTGACACCTCTGCCCGTCGGTAGCGGAGAGCGCAGTTTGCCTGAGAGTTCGGCCGTCACCCATTATATGCCTGCGTAGTGCGTAGGAATCTGCTGAGTGCTGCCAGCTGGCGTACTAACATTCAGAAATGTCGGCACGTGTGTTAGTTATATAACCTTTGACCCCGCAGACTGGCAGTACTGGTCTGATGTTGACGAGTGACAAGATTATACAAAACGTTAATGATATGTCAAGTTATCATAATCCACTTCATCGCAATGAGTGGTTTTAGATAAGGCCTTTAAACCAAGGGGCGTTTTTCGCTCCCCCCAGTCAGTGTCGTTCAGCTGAGACGCTTGTCAAGGGCGGGTTGATTAATGGCGAAAGACTCGATGTCATTTATTAGGTAATAATGCGTCATTCTTTACCGACTTTTTAACTTTCCGGATGTATAAACGGTTGTTACAGCACAAACAATGCTTAGGTGATCAACTATCGTGATCATACTTTTTGTTTGGTACCGATAAACATTTACTGTAACGGTTACATAAACATGCGAGGGAAATAACATTGTATTGGGTTGATAATTTTCTACGTTTTCCTTGATGTAAGCGCCGGGCCTTTCTTGCAACGTCATTGACGTTTTTTTGTGGTTGAGTAATATGCCTGGATTTCACCGTATTTATGCATGACACTTTATTCCCTTCGAACGGAAACTGACGTCACCCTGGCGACCGTTCTGTCTGACGAATGTATATGGGTTGTCTTATTGAGATAAAATGCATAGTGCTTAGCAGACATGGGCTCGGATTACAGACATCTCAAATTTGGAATCAAGATTCTGACAACGATTTCGGCAATACAGCACTAATATGCATTGCAACTTCTTGCGTCGGGATCACCCTATTGCTTGTGCCTGTTGTGTTTGGCTATCAAAAACGTTAGAAACTAGCATGGGATCCACTTTGAATCCCAGCACCCCGGATCCAGGATCCCGAAGGATCTTTTGCTATTTTCGCGGTGTCCTGATACTTCGATGGACGAAAAAACTGTACATGGAAAAAGTATGCACGGAGCAATAGTTTGCAATGTGCAGAAGTGATATAGCAGTCTCCAATATCACTTCAAGGCCAAAACGCTAGGGTATTGTCCATGTTCTTCTGGATTTGTATGGGTTTTACATCTGAGGCTATTTAATATTGGCACCGATGAATCAGAACCGTGTCCTTGTTTTCAGGTATCACAAGTTATTATTACAGAATGACAAAGCGAAATCATTCTCTCATATAAAAGCAAATTGTCGTGTATGCATGTGAGCACGTGCGGTTATTTGTCTTTTGACACAGCATCAAAACAATAACGGCTGGGATAACGCCATTTTGGAGCACAATACCACCTTACGAACTTTGATCTTGGTGGAGTTAGTACCTCATCAGGCGCAGATCCAGGATTTTAGTCAGGCGAGGGGGCGCTACATACAAGAAGTTGCGCACTCCCAGGGCGCCGCCCTATATGAGCGCGCCATGGGCGCGACCCGGCTCAGGGGGGGGGATGGCACCCCATAGATCCGCGCCTGCTCATGGAATGTCTGACACTCGTGAGGGACGCATCTTGATGTTTGAGGCATCTCAATGCATCAGACCGGTGTCTGTACAGTGTGCATACAGGATTGTTTTCTTTGTTGACGCATCTGCCTATATCGCGGCGGTGCTTTCTCACGGGTTTCTGTTCAGATATAATCTTTACTTTCATCTGCTTTAGCATTGGAGTTTACACAGCTTAGCGTCCTTCCAGGAGAAACGAATTAATCAAGTCATCCTTCCGAAAAGTATTGTTGTTGTCCATGGCTGCAATGTTGCTCTTGCAACTGTACCAGTTGTCGAAAATCTAACGGTATTGTTGCCTGGGAAATTGTGTTCACACTTCACCTAGTCCTTGTGCAATGGTCTATGATATGCAGCATTGGGATACCTAGATGATGTGACTGCGGGTAAAACTTCAAGAAAGCGTTCAGCTCGAAATATTGTTCATGTTAGTGAGTAAGGCTTGTGATACAGCGTTGGATTTCTGGCCGCTTTCTGGTCCCGGTACTTTGCTCTCTTCAATGAGTTACCTCGTTTCGCTCACCCTTGTGTCAAGCTATCCCCGGTCTTGCTCCCCGCATCCCCCGTGAGGTGCAAAACTTTGTGGCACAACTGATTATATTCTGGACTCTAAATAACCTAGATTATTAAATAAACTACATTAATTATAAAGTAATTAAGTACGACCACCTAATATACCCTTTAATTCTTAGTCCAGAATGATTTACATATTCTGAGTTCAGAAGATAACCTCATATGAAAAAACAAGTTATGCATCTCAACTGATATCTACTCTGCAGCTCGTAACTAAAGCTAGGCCAAACGGAAGTAACTCACTGAAAAGCAAAACACGGACCAGAAACGCGAAATCCAACTGCTTTGAATAATATAAATCATTCGATAAACATAATTGACAATAATCGTTAGTTTTATATAATATTTAAGTGGCATGGTGTACGAAAACGGGCATGGACACGGGGCATGGGACACTCCCCAACCGAGTCCCCAAAACAAATTTTACCGATTTTAGCATTACGCTCTAATGCGCTTAGAACAGAATCTTATTCAAACGACTCCGTCTCTCAAACATTTTTGTATGGTGCCCTTATTAAAGCGCCAATAAAATACACATGTCAAAAACTATTGTGGCGTCTATAACTTGTATCTACAGCAATGCCATTACAATCAATGCATTTTAAAATCACCAAAACTCCAAATCATTTCGTCCGCACGTTACATGTCGTGCAAACATTCATACTTCCTCTAATATGTATAGCCTGTGGATAATCGAGCAAGTCTTGCTAAAGCTACTAGGCCCAATGCCATTAGCGCTGACCAGCAACCCTCAAAATTGCTAATTACACATATATGAGAATTAAAGCACTTTGAACGCTGGATTTGGAACGAACACGAGATTCCGGTCGCAAGAAACACGTATGAGCATCACAGCCATTTGTTGGTTACACCCCACGTTCCGTGATCAGCTTTTCTAACAATGTCTCCTCATCCCCTGCTTTACAAAATGTTTACGTCTATAAGTTACAGATTGCGCTAGACAATCTTGATAGAATTTATTTCAACGATGTCTCAACTCAATGCCTATTGAACAAGTAGTTGATTAGAAAGAAACCCAATCAGGTGAGTTGGACAGTTAGTGATAACTTGAGCTACGGAATCTCTTAATATCAGATTAGAATGCCAAATCACTACGGCTAAGCGTCCAACTCCGTTGGACGATCCATGCATACAGACGCTTTTACGTTTTTATTCTCATATTCTGAGGCTGTGAGTAATCTCATCCCGATCAAGGGATCATGGCTGTGACAATTGACTTCCCAATAGGGCGAACATATTTCTACGTTTACTGCCTAAACCTCTTTCATCTGCAAGTAAGAAAATTCTACTGTAGTAGAACAAATAACACAAATAACTTCCACTGATAATACTCCTTCCGCCCTTCTGCGGAACTTGAACTATACGCCAGCCCACCAGCCAGGCACGGGTAGCGACACCTATAGCACGGAGAAAGGGTTTAGCAGTAAACGTAGAAAATATAGTTCGCACCTAATTGGGAAGTCAAGTCACAAGCCACGATCCCTTGACGGGTGAGTACCTCACACCTCAGTAATATGACGGATAAAAAACGTAAAAAGCAGTCTGTATGCATAGATCGTCCAGCGGAGTGGACGGCTTAGCACTAGTGATTTGCTATTTTCGAATTGATATAAGAGATTCCGTAGCTCAAGTTTATCACCCTAACTGTCCACTCACCCCCTGATTGGGTACTCTTTCTAACTCAGCTTATTTGTTCAATAGGCCATTGGTTGAGACATCGTTGAAATACAATTCCTATCATAAGATTGTCTAGCGCAATCTGTTAACTTATAGCGCATCAAACATTTTGTAAAGCCAGGGATGAGGAGACATTGTTAGAAAAGCTGATCACGGAACGTGGGGTGTAACCAACAAATGGCCGTGATGCCTCAAACGTGTTTCTTGCGATACCGGGAATCTCGTGTACTCCGTTCCAAATCCAGCGTTCAAAGTGCTTTAATTCGTAATTAGGCAATATTTGGATTAGCTGGTACCAGCCTAATGGCCATTGGGCACTATAGACTATTGCAAGACTTGCTCGATTTCCACAGGCTATACACTATAGAGGAAAGTATGCATGTTTCGCACGACAAATGTACGTGCGGACTGAAATTGGGATTTTGGGAGTTTGGTGATTTTAAAATTGCATTGATTGTAATATTGGCACATCTGCTGTAGATACAAGTTATATGACGCTTACACAACCTAGGTTGACAATGTATATTGTATATTGGCGCTTTAACAAGGGCGTCACCACCTACCAAAAGTTTGAGAGACGGAGTCGTTTTGAAGTAGATTCTTTCCATGCAACGCGCAATAGGCGTAATGCTAAAATCGGTAAATGTTTGGGGGGACGCCTCCGGCTTGGGGGACGTGTCCCCATGCCCCCGTGTCCCCATGCCCCCCGTTTTCGACACCCATGCACTTTAAATATTATATAAAACTAACGATTATTGTCAATTATGTTATCGAATGATTTATATATTCACAAGCAGTGCTGGATTTCTGGCCGTTTTCTGGTCCGGTGTTTTGCTCTCTTCAGTGAGTTACTCCCGTTCGTCCTTTCAGCCTCAAGGTCAGCGAACGCTGCAAGTAAATATCAGGAGATGCAAATTGTTCTATAAATTTGAGTTATATTCTGAACTCAGAAATAGTAATCATTCGGACTACAAACTATAAGAGGTATATTACGTTACCACTATACTTAATTATGTATTATATTTAATAATCTATATATTCTAGAGTCCAGAAGTTAACTCATTGTGCAACAAAGTTTGCACCTTCCACGGGGAATCCTGGGTCGGCAGCCATGACCCGGGGATTAGCTGACCGAGGCTGACGCCGAAACGAGTAACTCAATTGAAAGAGCAAAAGTACCGACCAGAAAGCGGCCAGAAATCCCACGCTGTAGCACAAGCCTTACTCACTAACCATGAAACAATATTTTCGAGCTGAACGCTTTTCATTGAAAGTTTACCCGCCATCACTCATCTAGGTATCCCATGCTGCATAATCATAGACCAATTGACAACTAGTGAAGTGTAACACAAATTCCCAGGCAAACAACTACCTTAGATTTCACAACTGTTACAGTTGCTAAGCTAGCAACATTACCAGGACAACAACAATACTTTTCGAAGATACTTGATAATTCGTATCTCCTGGAAGACGTCTAACTGCTGTAAATCTCCAATTCTAAGCAGATGAAATAAGATTATTATTATGAAACAGAAACCTTGAGAAAAGCACCCGCGATACAGGCATATGCGTCCAACAAAGAAACAAATCCTGTATGCTCACTGTTACGACACCGTCGATGCTTGAATGCCTCAATACATCAAGATGCCTCTCCCTCACGATGTCAGACATTCCATGCAGCAGGCGCCGGATCTATGTTTCCACCCCTCCCCCCCTGACCCGGTCGCGCCCATGCCGCTGCATATACGGCCTGAGCAACTTCTTTTATGTACGCCCCCTCGCCTGACTATAATCCTGGATCTGCGCTCTTGATGATACTAACTCCACCAAATCAAATCACGTAGTGGTAATTTGCTCCAAAATGCTTTATATCCCAGCTGTTATTGTTTATGCTGTGTCAAAGACAAGATAACCGCACAGTGCTCACATGCATACACGACAATTTGCTTTTATATGAGAGAATGATTTCGCTTTGTCAATCGTATAATATTGTGAACTACCCTGACAAAACGAAGGACCACGGTTCCTGTTCTCGGTGCCATATTATAGCCTCAGTATGTCATAAAACCCCATCACAAATCACCAAGCACCAAACATGGACAATACCCTCAGGCATTTTGGCCTTTGAATGATCATTGTGACGACATGCTATATCACTTCTGCACATTGCAAACTTTTTCAATGTACAGTTTTTCGTCCATAACGAGAGTTATCAGGACACCGCAAAAATAGCAAAAATCCTTCGGATCCTGATCCGGTGTGGATTCAAATTGATCCCATGCTAGTTTCTAACGTTTTTGATAGCCAAACACAACAGCCCAAGCAATAGGGTGATCCCAGCAAGACGTTGCAAGCATTTATTATCTGTATTGCGAAATCTGTCAGAATCTTGATTCCAAAATTGAGAGTCGTTAATACCCAGCCCATTGTCCTGCCTAAGCACTATCTGCCATTGTATATCTCCAATAAGAAAACCTAACATTCTCAGACAGAAACGGTCGCCAGGTGCGTCAGTTCACAGTTCGAAGGGAATAAAGTGCGATGCATAAGTAACGGTGAAATCCAGGGCATATACTCAACACACAAAAAATCAATACGGTTCTACAAGGAAGGCCCGCCTACATCAAGAAAACGTAGAAAAATATTTCAACCCAATTAACCAAATTTATTTCCCTCGCAGTTTATGTAACCGTTACAGAAATGTTTATTCGGTAGCAAACAAAAGTATTGATCACGATAGTTGACTCCCTAAGCATGTTGTCCTGTAACAACCAGTTTAATACATCCGGAAATGAAAAAATCGGTAAAAGAATGACGCATTATTACCTAAATTAAATGACCATCGATCTTTCGCCATTAATCAAAACCCGCCTTGACAAGCGTCTCAGCTACACGACATGCTGGGGAGCGAAAACCCCCTTGTTTAAAGCCTTATTCTAAAACCACTCATTTGCGATGAAGTGGATTATAAACTGACATATCCATCAACATTTTTATAATCTTGTCCACTCATCTAACATCAGACCGTCTGCCAGTCCATGGGGTCAAAGTTTATAATAACTATCCACGTCCACATTTCTGAAGTAGTACGCCAGCTGTCAAGCACTCAGCAGATTCCTACGCAGCTACGCAGCATTATAAGGTGACGCCGAAAACTCTCATGCTCAAACGTGCGTCTCCGCACCACGGCAGGTGTCAATACGTCAGAAGTGACCAATTCCACCTATCTTCACCACATCTTCATCGACTCAATCCTGCTGATTCCCTATTCCATGCATGATATGAATAATCGAACACTGAATGATGTGAGTAATCCATTCATTATTATAAATTTCGTATCTGTAAAGCATTGGCATTGATTCCACATACAAATGTGTGCCTAAGACACTGAAGCATGCATCGCACATACTTTCATACCAGGCCACATTTCATATATCTGTAACACTTTGCACTTTTGTATGGTTATCACTGTTGATTTCTATATTGTTTGATATACTTATTGAGCGGCAAAAAACGAAACACAAACACATCAGCCAAGTTCAACTTAGACCTCCACCTCCCCCACCCTACCCACTCTCCCATCCCCCCATCCTCCCATCCCCTACCCAAACTCTTCCCATCCCTCCCCATCCTCCCCTTCTCCATCCCCTTCACCCTCCATCTATTCCATTCACCTACGGACCCGCTGGCGCACATCCCACATTTGGAAGCGGTACTGGTGCTGCTGCGGGCAGCAGACCTGACCGGCCGGACACTTGCCCTGCGGCGCCCCAGGCTGACCGGTACACGAGGTCGGGTGGGTGCACGTGCACTCGCCGCCGAAGACAGCGTTCGCACTGAAGACCTCTGCAGTCGTGAGCGGTTTGTCTGTGGGGAAGACAATGGGTCCTCCTCCCGGCTGACGGGTGGGAGGACGAGACTGTCCTCCTGTCTGTCCTCCTGGCCGTCCTGCTTGTCCTCTCGGTGGTGCTCCCGGTCGTCCTCCAGGAAGAGGACTATCTTCACTGCCGGCAGCACCCCCGAACCCTGCCATAGCGATGGTTTCCTCCCGCGTGGGGGAACGTTCAGGGAACCGCGGAGGAGGAGGCGCTGGGAGTGGCGCCTTGGCGGCCTCCGTGACGGCAGGCGCAGAAGAACCAGACGACGCTGAGGCTCCAGACGATGAGGAACCCGCGGCTGCCGAGGAGCCCGCTGAGGACTCCGAGGCGCCCGCTGCTACCGGACCACCCTTGAGGGCATCAGGGATGGTGTCCCCTAGCTCCTGCTGCAGGGAAGCGAACGGGTCCTCGTCGGTGATCATCCACCAGTTGGGAGGCAGTTCCTCTGTGGTGGCGAGGGAGACCAGCGACGCGGCCAGCAGGCAGGACAGAGAAAGGCGCAGTGATAGCATTGTTCTCGGTAGTTCTCGTCACAGGGAGGAGCCAACTGACCAAGCGCAGAGCCAGTCGCGCACTGGACACCGTTCACGCGCCCCGAGTGCGTTTCGAAACTCGTCTGGTGTTGAGATCCCGGAGGAGATATAGCGTCTGCAGTACCGTTAACCGCTCTTCTCTGTCGTCACGAGTTTTGCAGACGTCGTACGTGTTACTGTTCCTCGCTGCACGAGTTGCTAGCCTCGACACCGCCGCACCGCCGCCCTGCTCCGCACCAAACGGACCTCACTCTGCGCGCGTCTGCCCGCTACTGACGGCAGCATCTCTCTCCAGGCGGCGCGGGCGCGGCCAGTCTGGATTCCCCAGGTGTGACGTCACCGAGGTGCGCAGTGATGAGACGTCACCGAGGTGCGCGGTGATGAGGTGATGACGTCACCGAGGTTTGCGGTGATGAGGTGGCCCCAGGTCAGAGGGGTGAGGCGCGTAACTTCCGTAGGTGAGTCACCGTTACTCAGGCCGGGGTTTTAGTAAGTGGTGAGAGCTGGTGAGAGAGTTCTGTTAGATAACAGATCGCAGTATATTGTTGTCTTTTGATTAAGCGTCGTAGTTGGATGCTGAGTAATTGATGAGGTTTTGCTGTTGATGGCCAAGGAGTTGTACGTTTTTCGTTAGGAGTTGCCAGGAGTATGACATTAGGTGGCGATCGGTACGATCGAAAATCGGAAATAAATCACGGATATCCTGCAACTGATTGACAGAACTTAAGATAAAAACCATTAAAGCCCTGATCCTTGATATCGATAAAACTAAAAGGGATGTAAGTTAGGGCTCTCTAACGGTTTTTCGATGCCAGTATCAAGTCACGTTTTGGAGACGGCTGAATGAGATACAGGATGTTACTGTTCGGTAAAGTTAGCGATTATTTTGGTGCTTCGTGTCGGTGGTTTAATTTAGTTTTGGAAGGCACTCCCACGCAAATCGCAGAACTGAGAGCGTCGCTTTATTATACGTCTTTCTCTCGTGGTCAGCTCACTCAGAATGGATTGATATGCAGAGCAATCCATTCCGGTACCATGATACCGCGATACGAACGAGGGATATATTAAAGTTAAACAACACATTTGTGTCCATTACGGAACAATACTTGGGTCTGTGACTTTTCAGCCAAGTGCTTATTTACATAATGTATAATTTGGCATGAGCACTATATAAATGCACGAGCTCTGCCTCGATATATGCTGCGTACATTTGCGCCAATCACCAATGTTCTGATATTCATGTGCATTTGTTTAATAATATATTTCCATCAATTGATTGATTGATTGGTTGGTAGCAGTGGCGTATTTAAGGGGGCCATGGGGGCCATAGCCCCCCTTCCTGGCGCCGAAGGCGCCCTCCAGAATATGTTGTATCCATTCAGCGCGGACACCATTTGTGTGTAAAATTAAAGATAAACATAACAAGTTGTTTTGCTGATAATGCAAGCGGTTTTATAAGTATTACCTGTATAGTTCTTGGGGTTATGAATGGTAAATTGTGCTAATGTATGTGGTCCCACTGGTGGATCCAGGGGGGGGGGCATCAGGGCAAATCCTTCCACAGGAATCTTGGGGCATTTTATACAAGCATTTCGAGCCCCTCCCTCACCTGCATTTTCCCTGCACTGAACGTGAAAACCAATGATCTTAGGAGAAAACTGGAAAAATTATAAAAAAATCGGGGAAAGATGATTTGCCGTAAAAATTGCCTTTGCAACAGTCAAAATCCTGCTATCAACATTAAAAAAAGAAAAAAACGCGCAGCTTCGTGCCATCACACAATATTTGTAATTGCTTATACGGATTATGAAATTGTATAAATGAATTCCATCAAGTGTGTGGCAGAAGCTGTCCTTGACGATATTCCTGCCCACTAGGGCCCACTCTCTTCCAAAAATAGTATTCTTAAACAGGCTACATGTTAAGCTAGCAAGCTTGCCGAGTTCTGAAAAATGTGATGCAAACCCAAGGACGCGGACATTGGCACCCGAAAGCTGCTCCAGTGGTGCCCAACCTGCTGGACCGAAGAGCTAATAGTGCAGATCAGACCAGGGCCATCTCCCCAAGTCGTCTTCCACCAGGCTCCTTCAGATCCACAGAGACCATGTGTGTGCGGAAAAAATTTATGCCTCAGTCCTGCTGGTTTCAAACCATTTACACTTCTACCAGTTGCTTGTTACATTTCGGTACATATGTATATTGTATAGGTACAGTTATTATTATTATTGTATGTACCATTCATTGCCGTCTGCCACCGGTCATCCTGACTTGCTATCCGAGGCAAATGTATATGAAAAACTACCTTCATTTCAATATTTTTCATTATACCCAGCTGTACAAAAAAATGAACCTGAGGTTTGGCTCCAATTACGGTCTGGTTCCAATATAAAAATCCAGTTTTCCATTAACGAAAAATCAAAATTTTACGCCACTTCGCGGCGTCACATCAGTGACCATCATCATAATGAAGCCATCGTCATTGCTTTCGGTTCGGTGTAACGCTGAATTAAATTAAATCATTTTACCCTCTTTTTCTCTACATGTTCCGCCACCTATATTTACTTATAACATGGAAATCCCTATTAAAAATGTTGCAAATGCTTGAATACACGCATACATAATAGAGGTATATTTTTCGACATTTCAGCCGACCCCCCACTCAATAATTATCGGTGACTGACTCAATGACGAACTCAGCTGACTCAATAATTATCGGTGACGCCCCAGCGGGTTGGTTTGAGATAAACGTTATTATTCTTTGGATGCGTATATGCTACGGAATATCACGTTTGTGTTGTTGTTTTTCCGAGACAAAAAAAAAGTAGTTTCGCTTCGATTTGTGTCATTATTTCTCCGAAAATTGTTATTTCCCCCGAAAAACTATATTTTTCAGCTCAACACCAAAATAAGGTGGCTGGCCAAAATCCGAAAAAATGGGGTGCAAAAGGTGCCCCAAATGGAGGTAATCTTGATCCGCCAGTGTGTCCCCCCCCTTGACTGATTTATAAATTCGCCACTAGCTGGTAGTGTTGCAGAATCGCATTTATGACGACATAGCCTGACGTTTGGCATTTTGACGTCATTCCCCCAGTCAACATCCTGACAGGGAAACCCTTTGTTTACGTGTTCGCAGTCTGGTGTTAACTTGAATCCTGTTTGACTCGATGCATGACATGCGTCGTTGCTAGTGTTTGGCAGCTACCATTGCATCAGTCTCACAAGCAGCTTGCGAATCTCACACTTTTCCTTGTTTCGCCTCGTGAAAAAGCACACATATTAATTTGGGACTGATATCGTTCTTTAGCTAACCGTTGGTGCATCGTCAAATTTAGGGAATCGCTTGTGAGACAGCTACAAAATGTTGACCACAAGCATGTATTATGGCAAGACCCTGCACAGACAAAGATATTATATCTCACTTCTCAGGTAGCATGCATGAGAGGTTAAAATCGCAGAATGCAAAACTCTCAAATCAAATTATGATCATTCAAGCGCAACCCAATGAAATCGGTGCCAGTGAAAGTAATGGAGGACTAACATGCCTCTGGGGGCATCCGATCAGATAAGCGTTTACTGCTCGCACTTAATGATGCAGTATGGCGTTGCAGATATTCCTAGCGGCCACAGTCTCGGCAAGGCACAGTATACCTCAAACCACCACCCTCCCTGCCTCATCGTCACACTCCCTTGCACTGCTCAAGGTTTGGTGACTCCTCTCATCTGTTACTGTATATTGAGTATGTATGAAACATACAATGTCACTCGAGCTTGACGTTGCCGAACCACTGCAGCACGAGGAAGCGATCTCGGACGCTGGATATTTAATCATTCGAATGATTCACTACCCGATTTTTAGTGATTTACCGTCCAGTACAAAGTCAGTGCGCTGGCCCTTATAAAACGCGTGCTAGTCTTTTCAGCCTGAATCACTGTCTGGCTCTTGTTTATGGACGCGTGGCCTTGATAGACGTCATGTGCATCAGCACACTTCTTAACAAGGATGCATGCTTATTGCGCCAGTCATTAGATCAGAGTCTGGAATGCGGTGCTTTGTCTACACTACTGTATGTATGAGGGAACAAAGTAGCATGCCTAAATAGCACACACAGACGTGTGTCTGTGTGTGATATATAGGCATGTTCCTTTTTTAACTTCCTCGTGCCTAACTCAACATATGATATCCATCAGCCCAGCACACAGCGAATCGCACCGACCTTCACAACACTGTCCCGCCTGGCCACACGTCGGCTGGACATCGTCCAGGACATATCACAGAGCCATGGGACACACTCTGCAGTCGACGACAAACTGTGCCAAGGCCGAGATTAAAGTTCTCAGACGCGAGCCGCGCCGCCGTCTGCCGCTTCTGCCGCCGACTGCCGCGACTGCGCCGAGTTCGACGCCACCCGGCACATTTCCAG
The DNA here is from genome assembly GCA_014673585.1 of Semibalanus balanoides. Lineage (NCBI taxonomy): Eukaryota > Metazoa > Arthropoda > Thecostraca > Balanomorpha > Balanidae > Semibalanus > Semibalanus balanoides. Next base: position 708 of record VOPJ01014650.1, on the reverse strand, counting down.
AGATGAGGCTGACCCTGACCGAGGTGATGGAAGTGGGACGCGACCCGTACGACCCGTGACACGGGGTACCAGGCCCAGTGTCATGGGCCCGTACGACCAGGCGACCCGTACAACCCTAGCGGAGACTTGCTTATTTTGGAACCAATAGTACCAGGAGTGATGTGTTCCGGAGCATGGGCGCAGGTTGACAAAATAGCTGGGGAGTACAACTTCACATTAGGGGGTTCATTGTAGGAAAATGACGTTTTCTATAATGTTATGATCGTCATATATTCATATCAATATACACAAATGTGCAAAACCTGGTGGGGCCAGCACCAAGCAGGTGAGCTAAATTATGGTCCCATCAACAGAATAGGGAACTTATCCATGTCCAGGAAGCAGCATCGCGTAATGGACTAAAAAGACAAGGATCGAGTACATAGAGATCGTTGTTGGCCTCGGCATCAGTTTCTAAAACATCTGTAACAACATTTGGTTAGATATCAAAACCACTTACAAGAATCTGAAACCTGGACCGCCATAGATCTGATGATGCCATATGATCTGATAATCAACGTCTGAGAATGATGTGATATGTCTTCCTAAATCCTATTTCAATATTGCAAGATTACATTAGTGTTGTTCCGCCAGATTATGTGCAAATCAGATTACCGTCGTCATTATTCTTTGAATGGTTGCTGCTGTCACGCACACAGCTTAACCCTA
>VOPJ01014649.1:0-13735 GCA_014673585.1 Semibalanus balanoides | reverse complement strand
ATTTTGTACTGCATTGCTCTATGTTGCTTCGTTTTGAGGTTAACTGGGGGGCCTGTCAGACCCTCCCCTTTAGGGCGAAGGTGAGAAACGGTCCCTGAAAGTGAGGGTTAACCTGCGACGTGAATGACCTCAACTTCACTCCCCGGTAAATTGGTTCCAAAATAAGCTTCCCGCTGGATTAGACGGCAGCCTGTGGTAAATACGTTCATTCTCACTACTCCCGGCCGGTCTGGAAGGTCGGCTGTCCGACACACTCTATAGTGCTCGGCGGGAGGCCGGTATTCACTACAAATGAGCTGCTGTGCCGGCCAACCGAACGGGACGCTTATTTTCGCACCGATGGTACCTACATCTGCCGCTGCTGCAGGTGGAGGAGTGGCACTCCTCGTCCGCTTCACAGGTGGACAGCACGTCCTTCTTAGGATTACAGTCACCCTCCTGGCTGCAGTACTCGGCCGGCTTCACAATCCTCCTCCGCCACGCAGGCGCACCTGCCGCGCTCAGGCGGAAGGAAGGAAGGCACTCGGCGGGACGGCGCAGGCCTCGGCGTACTTCTTCTTTGGCCGACACTGCCTCCCGTCACACCAGTCGGAAGAATGGCAGTTGGCGCAGCGCCGGTCAGGGACGCACACGCCGACTCCCAGCTTCCGGCAGCGGCCACTGGAGCAGTGGTAATCGCGGAGGCACGGGGCGTACGGCGGCAGCGACAGGTTTACCAGTCGCCGCTCCGACGCCCCGTCACCAGAGTCGGTGGTAGTGCCAGCAGTGCCGGCAGCGGCAGGGAAGTCGGTAGAGTTGTTGACGATCGTCAGGTTTGCATCCGCCGAGTCAAGCATGTCATCGAGTTCAATGAGGTCAGCATGATTCAGATCTTTCGACAGAGCAGTTCGACCCTGAAAAATAAGATCCCAGTGAGGACTACGTACATCGCTGTTGTCGGATATAGGTTGAAGGCCAATCAGAATAGTTTATAAATAAGTATGCTGATTCTGTATGGCTTTATAAAGCCTTGCGCATCAATAATGCAATGGTGGAATTAATAGTGCATATCGGTTAAAGGTAGGTTATTTATGAAGCTAGAAATATTTAACTCGACACAAATTGTATAATTAATAGACGAAGTGGCAAATTTTGATTTAACAACGGGGCCAAAACCAGCAATGCCATGTCAAAATAATTTCCGACATACCAAAAGCACTTTAGTGTCATTCAAACACGGCGCTGATGGTGTTGTTTACAATTCATGCAGCTAATTTTTAGTCATGGTGTTAATAACATGCGGCTTATTGGGCCTCTAATACAATTTCAACCTTGTGGGGTGTACAATTACACCCCACTTACTCAAAAACTTACAGGGTAAGAAAGACACCGAAGATTCATAGTTCAAAAGCTATTAATCCTGTATCGTGCTCGGAGGGGGAGAGAGCAGAGGCGGATCCAGGGGGGGACAAAATGGGCAATTGCCCTCCCCAAGCGATAAGTAGGTGGGCAAAAACATGTTCCCCCCCCCCAAAGTCGGAAAAAAAGTAACAATTTTTGCCTTTCTAAAATGCATTTTAGCTGTTTTAGCAACATTTATTTATAACGGTATTGTAAACATTGTCTTTGCAGCAGTACAAATCCAGCTATTCACAGTGAAAAACTTGAAAATTTCGCGCCGCTTCGCGGCATGACACAAGTTTTGCGATTGCTTATATAAATTTGGAAAATGGGAAAATGAATCCCATTATGTGTCTGGCGAAGGGTCTCCTAGGCTGGCCTTAGGACCCACTCCCTTCATAAATATTAACTTGAAGAGCGGATAAACATGTTTGAGACTAGTCTCCCGAGCTTACGAAAAAAAAACGAACGCGAACAGAAAGACACGGACATCGGCCAGTAGGCACCGGAGGCAGCTCCTCCGGTGCCCACTTAACTGAAATTGAAGAGTCCAATAGTTGGTGACCGAGGCCAGGACTATCTTTCCGCAAGACTCCTCCAAGATCACAGATACATTTATACGTATAAAAAAACGTTCTGCCTTGCTGGCTTTCAAACATTCATTTATACACAATTACCAGTTGTGTGTTACAAGTTTGGTACATATGTAAATACAGTTATTATACTAATGATATGTACCTAGTGCTACTGAGCGCTGACTGCCAACGGTCAATGTCGATTTACTATCCGATGCTCGTGTAATTGAAAAACTACCTTTTTTCATTTTGTTATCTTGCCGGAGGATGTGCAACCAGAAAAACGGCTTAACTGAGACTTGGCTCACTCACGGTCTGGTTTTAATATAAAAAAAATTTGTTTCCAGACTTAAAAACAAATTTTCACTGCCACAATCGCGGCGCCCACAAAGTGGCCCATTGTCTGATTTAAAACCAAAATAAGGCGGAAGGGCATGGGCCAACGTAGAGGATTAGGCGAAAAAAAGGATCATCAATTAAGCGAAGTGCTATTTTAAGACGGATTTTTTTTCTTCGAAAAGGTGTTTTTTACCGAGAAAAAATTCCAGAAAACATGACTTTTTCCGAATATATTTAAAAGCATGTATTTATAATTTTAGATGCCAAAATAACGTGACCGTGCCAAGTCCGCGGAAAAAAATGAGAGTTACTTTTGCCACAAAATTCCCTCCCACCAACCGACGGCTGATCCGCCCCTGGGAAGAGAGAGCAGATAGAGACCAATCAGAGGTCTAAAACTGACTTTCTCTCTAAAAACCCAGGATAGAGCAAAATTTGGAAGAACTTAAAAAAGAGGAGAAAGAAATTAGGGGATAATACATGGCCCCATTGACAGTTGTATCGCTTTTGCCCGTGCTTCATGCTTCAATGCTTCATTACCTTCAGTTTAGAACATGCTTTGGCAAATGCAAACAATTTAGTTGCCCCGACTTACTGCACTTTCTGTTTTTACCGTGGTTTCCGAAGTCAGAGCGAGGTAGGAGAAAGTGCCTGTCGTGATGGTCCAGTTAATTGTCCTTCCTTATGGGAATTTCGTCCTAATCGGCAGTTATAGAAACCGGCATTTTTTAGAGCCTCGGTCACCCAAGACCCCTCACCTCTGGACAGGAATTCCCCTCAGTTCACAATAGGACGGCCCGCGCACCCGCGAGACTGACAAGTTTATATGGACCCGCCGTGGTGGGTCCGTACCTGTTAATCTGGCTCGGCAACGAAAACACGGGCGCGAGGGGCCGCATGCATACTACGGCAAGGAATTGGCACATGGTGACAAGAGTTTATTTTTAGGAAATATAAAGTACCTATGTGCAAAATGTGTGTCATTGGGAGCAAACTAGGGTGGGTTAAAACGTTTTTAATCTTATGACCTTGAGGACCCATCTCCCCTACTCACACACTCTAATTGGTTCCACTTATCGCGAGTATTACCAACCACGAAATATACGCCATAGGCTAAAAATCAAAGAGGGCCTTCTGAGTCATGGCATGCACAGCTGATTACAAAAATCGTTTTTTGGGAGAAAGTCTGCAACCGGTTATAGAAAGTCGGGCACTTTTTTAGACCTCTGCCTGCCCTCCCCAGTGTTTTTTGTCCCTTGCCACTTCAAAATCGTTAGATCTGTCGTCTTGAAACTTTGTGAACATTCGTAGAGTTGTATGACGGGCGTTGTGCTTAAATTTTGATGAAAATAACAGACTAGCAGTGGCGGTGCCAGGCTCATGGTTTTGGGAGGGCGCTACTAATGTACTTGTGTGGCGCATACTTTTTTTAGTTTGCGGTGCAATAATTGCGTCAGAAGCGTTGAAACCAGACATGTGCTCGGATCCCAAAAACGGATCTCGGGATCTGATCTGTGGGATCTGGATCCGGATCAGCTGGGATCGATAAATCCACTTCACAAATTGTCGATGGATCCACTGGCATCATAGATCGTCTTCAATATTGTCGACGGATCCGCCTGGATCCGAGATCGCAGGCACCATTTGATGGGATCCACTGGCGATCCTAGATCCGCCATATACATATTGCATATTTCGGAACATATTTTTTAAGTAAATTGTTCAGACTTTTCATTCGTTTGTTAATGCAACAGCATGGGTGCATGCCTTTTAGTTACATTTTGTCAATAAATACTATAATTATGGCATAATATGCAAGACGGATCCTGTCGGATCCGATATCCGTTGGGACCATATATCCATTTTCATTGTTTATAATGGGATCCTGTGGGATCCAAAATCCGTTGAAAAATTTAATCGAAAGATCCACTGAGATCAAAGATCCAACATTGCGTTTTGTTGAGAGAACCTCTGGGATCATAGATCCTACTTTCAGATCCATGCACATGTCTGGTTGTAACTGCTTTATATATAATATATATATATATATATATATATATATATATATAACAGCACATAATTATTACCAGATAATCCCTCTCATTTTAAATAACCTGAATACGACTATGACTTTTTTGTTACTTCTCGTTTTTAAATGTTAATGACCAGTACATTGCAGGCTCAAAAAGATTTTTGGCATAAAAATTGGTCGGACCACATTAGCACAATTGCCTTTAAAAAAGTATTTGTTTGCACCCTGGCCATCTATTTTTGACAAACTCAAAATCGGGTTCAAGAACAATCTTGTCATGACGAATCGAATGGTTTCTGTCCCATTGAGTTCGATTGAGCGCTTCTCGAGATCTCTGGAGGGGGAGGGGAAGATTCTGCCCCTCCAGCACGTTAACGTTATTCTGCCCGCTAGCACTTAATAGGGTTTATACAGAGATTATGTGACTCTTCGGGCGTTTTGGGAAGCTAATGTTAATGTTGACGTCACCAGATAAAAAATAATTAATATTTATCTTATTATATGACTAGAACCGTATACCTCTGGGAAAGACAAGAGGTATATAATTAAATAATACCACATGCAGCTGGTGTATATTAACTCGCGCCCCACTGGGCCTCTGCATTTCCTTCGCCCGACTGGGGGGGGGTAGGTTTTAAACACACCATTAAATAAACTTCGCTCCATGAGCAACGATAGAGACACAAGAACAAAAAAACATCGTACGAACCGTATATCCATAAAATCATTTGGCTATGCGTACCTAAACTTCTCTCATATGTGTTTCTATTCGAACTCCAAAATGTTCTTAAACTCAGGTCATGCTAGAAGGTCTATCCGCAATTAGATCACAATATTTTTTTGTTTTCGATTTTTAGAACATTTACATACAAGAAAGCGCCGAAAACAATAATCTTGGAATTTACTTTAATACATTAATCGTTAGAAGAGAAACGTTAAAAAGACTCAATCGCCAGCCACATATTAAATGTTTATATCTTTAATCGCTCACAGATCCTCAAATTGACTCATGCTCAATGATTTACGAGCACTGTACAGTACAAAAAATAAGGTAGGTTTTTAAGTCAACTCTCCTTGCCACAATTAACCACTCCTTTCGCGAGGATAACTTGGCTTCCCCTAAAAAGATCATACGCCATACCTGCTTTAAAGAACTCAATCGTGAGTTTTGTCAACTCTTTCATACGGACGACTTAAATATTGTAAGTTATTTCTCTTATCATGGGTAGGCCAGATCTTAAATGACTCTCCTCAGGTCAGGTCATGTGGTTTTGAACCCCCCCTCACACCAACCCCGTACGAGCTCTCTCTTTTATCGCCCCAAACTTCTGAGCATAATCAGTAGATGTGTCTTGAACGAGATAAGTAAATACTGGCGTGTAAGTGCAGTTCTATATCTTCAAAATCTATAGACCCACGAGTCACCTTATAGACAACCGAGAGAAACCGTTATGAGATGACACCTACTGTGAAATGAAATAGTTATTCGGACTCAGAAATGGCACATAGCCGTAAGGCCCTCTCTCGAGCAAGAACCTTCCACCTCGGGCTCATACTATATATCATATGATACTATCACTTATACCTCGCCGAAGAGAGAAGATGGACTGATATTCGTTCGAAAAGAAAGACATTGAAATAATTATTTTTTTCACACAATATTTTAGCTTATAAACTATGAAGAGTGCCGCTCAAAATGAACCAGCACCTGAGAGTCATCACGTACCAAAATCCGACAGAATTAGACACTTTTAGATACATAATGACTTATAATGCTAATCCTAGAAAAGTGTTGAATAATATACATCCCATTATAAAAGTAAAACCTGTAGCGATGGCACCGACCGCAAGCGTATTTTATAGCCTGGTTAGGGGGTCACTTAAGACCTGATCCTTGGATAACCTTACCGTGCAATCGACCAGACAACGAATATTTTAATCTTTTCGCAGAAAAGTCCGAGTAAGCAAATCAAGTTGAAGTAGTTATGCCACATAACATGATGTGGCTGCAGTACTACGCGCCGTCTCGTGTATATATTTATCTTTGACATAAATCATGTGAAAGAGGGTGTTAATAACTTAGCCCGCAGTGGGGGCGACAGTGTTTATTATATAATTATATACTGCGTATCCGATGTGCTTCCATACCTAAAGAGTGCAAAAAGTGTCAAGATGGTCACGAACACGAACACAAACGCAAAATGGTTCACAAAAACTAGCAAGAAATAGGACGAAGAGTTAAGATTACAATATCTGCAGATTACTATTTTGTATCAATGACACTACCGCCGCGGGGATCGGCAGACGTAACGACTTTGTGTGGTATGTTATGTGCGGCTACTGAGAAGCGACGACTTTGAGCGGCCCGGACCAGAGTTTGGAGCCTTGTTACTCTGCGGGCTAGTTATATGCCACCGCTATCCATTTACATCACCCTACCCCTACTTGCATGCCTCCCGCCCCCCACACTCAACAATTTGTCCTGCTCTGCTACTCACCATTGTTCCATACAACACCCCTTCCTAGGACCCATTTGCAGTGTCTCCCCGATGATCTCGGTCGGAATTAAATATCACGGGATCTTCCAGAACTGGAAGGCACTCCGACACATCAATGTTGGGTGACAGTGTTCTCGGGACACCACCACATGAGAAAATGTCCATTAAGCTCCGCTTTTGAAACCTGAAAGGTAACCTTCACCCATAGTCACTAATGGCTACACACATCCTCAAAGTGCGTCTTGACACTTGGTCAACGAATAATAGTCCGCGCCTAGTGAGGTGAAAGAGAAATAGGGTCACCCCACTTGTGCGTAATGTGTGCTGCAGGCGCTCAAGTTCTCGGTCTTCTTTGAAATTTATTTGGCCTGAGAAATAATAATAAAAAAACTTAATGTGGTGACTTTAGAACCTGAAAAGAATTTTAAAAATTAGCAACCAGACATTTTAAACGAATCACTATATACTTTAACAGATTTCCCCAAAAAGCTTGAACTTTTTCTATATTTATTATATAGATAATAAACAACATAAGCTTGATGATTTACTAAGATACACGTTAGTCACAAAAGGTCACTTAAATTTGAAAATCGGTCACCTTCGCACGTGGGCAAGTGCGTAAGATTTTGCACCTCTGGTGCTTTCTTGTTTTTGAACGAGAACATAAGCTGTGGTAAAAAAACACGGTGGTCTGGCAAATTAATGCCAGCAAAGTGTGGTGTGATATTTTGTATCATATATTGCAGGGTACTTCAGTTATAATAAATGCCACACGGGGACGATAAAATAATGTATTTAGGACCAAGGTCGTTGTTGGATTTTTCACCGGAAATCGAAAGTGGAGGGTGGAAAATCCTACAACGACCAAGGTTCTAAATAAATTATATCGGCCTAAGTGTGGTATTGATTTTATCATATGTCTACCTCCATTTAGCAAACTTCGTAAACAAAGCTTGGTAAAATGTAAATGCCCGGCGGGCCGAAATCTGTGACCAATTGACTTAACATTTATTTTCTGAAAGCTGAAAACCTATTACCACACGCTCGCGCTAATGCTAAAAGCACACTGAGACATATGATAAAACATTTTCCAGATATTTTCCAAATCGTTAGCAGAGACGAAAATGACAATATGTAATTATATTTTGGCTTTTAAGAAATTGAAGAAGCCATGGGAGCAAAGTCGAAAAAGTTTTAACAAATACAGTCAGGTTGCATCACACACACACACACACACACACACACACACACACACATACACACACACACACACCTATACATCCACCACCACACACACACACACACGACCATACTGAGTTTATAAGCGCATGGTAAAGACAAATTTTCATATGGCCATTTCGTAACTGTATTTTTACCACAAAACTATCAGCGCGAATTGCTGATTTGTATATTTTTGACAAATGGTATGAGCGTGCACTTGAACGCATGCTGGTATGTAGATTATATCGAGGATCGCAGGCGTCTGTTAAATTACCTTCGAGCTAATGATGCGCATCACGAACGATGCTGTATGAGATATACGTATCGAGGCGTCTTGTCTAAATTACTGGCACGGGCGCAGCGAAATGCATTGGGTTGTAAAAACGCGAAGACACAACAACTTATATAAACAAAAGGTTTCGTACTTTCATACCCATATGTCGCTTAACCGCGCACATTGCAGGGGCGTTCCGCGCCGAAACTACGAACGTGCAGGGTGGGGATGATTTCCGCCCCCCCGTGAGATCTCCAAAAAAACTACGCAGAACGTCAGCGACAAGGCCTGAAAACGGCAATTAGATAGCGCTCTAAGCAAAGCTCTATTGAATTATTTCAGTGTTTTCTTGGATCAGGTCACATTAAGGCACCACGTGGTAACCAAAGGCAATTTCCGGTTGTAGAACTCTTTTAGGACCTCTTTCCAGAAACCCCAATTCTTCTCGATAAACTATGATAGCTATTGGAGAAACAATTTATAGAACAAAGGCGATTGCCTGATTGAAATTTTGTGCAATCGCATGTGTCCTCAAATGTGATCTGCAGATCAATGAGTTTAGGTCGTCCAGAGGTATGAAAGGTCAAAACATGACTGTTTTTAGGCAAAACAGTTTTTTCGTGAATAGCATGTTACCTAAGAAAGATAGGGTAAACAGTTTTGACGCCATCGGTGTTTGTCTCATTTGAGTGCGCTTGAAACCATATATACGTTACCTGTAAGCGTCAACTTCAAAAATTTACCTTACGTCAAGGTCATTGTGACCGTAGGCATGTTGCATATGGAGCAACGCGCCAGACTAGACGAACCAATTGGTGTCAACTAATTCGTCTCATCTCTTTTTCTATCAAGAGTTATTAACAAATCATTGCTGATGAACCTCAGATTGACCCAGATTGACTTGTGAGATTCTCACTGACCAACAATTGCACCCTTAAATCATTATATAATAGCTAAAATAGCATTATTCTGAAAGAATTAGCCTGATCCAAGCATATTTTGATGAAAGGGAACATTTGATTTATATTTCCGCATTCACTGAATAAATGGGGAGGTCAGCGAAACTGAACTGACCTGTTTTGTCACCGATACGAAAAAATCTGAGATAAACGAATTAGGTAGCGTACTAATTTTTATAAAATCCTCAAGTTCAAAACTTTCAAAAAAGGACTGTGGCTTGGCACGAACGCTATAAAACATTTTTTTGAAGCGTGAGGTCCACTTGACATGACTGTGACCTGTACCTGAGATGACCTCAAGCTCAAAACCTTTACAAAGTCGTGGGTCTTGCATGCCAAAGAGGAGTGTACAAAAAAATTTGGCGGCGCTGCGACGCCGTGAATATTTATACCGATACATCATGAAAACCTGAGGGGGGGCGTGAAAATTAAAAAACCCCCACCCTGCAGTGCGCGGAGTTACATAACGCAGTCGGTATGTCATTGCATTAGGCGGAACATACCACTCTTAACGCGCTAATGCATTTTGCATTGCTCGGCAAATAGTCAATAGTATAGGACTAACAATAGTGCTTCTGATAACACTCTCTCCCCAAATATCTCTGGAGCTAGAATGGCTAGCAACAAACACTTAAAACAATATATAATTAAAAAAGACAGTTGGTTCTTCATGTATTGACCCTATTTCCTCCTTAGCTCCTATATCTGCCTCCTCAAAGTAGTTGTTGTCTCCCGCTTCTGAATCATTATTCCTAGCAATTTCAAACTTGTGGACTTTTCCTAGAATTTGACCCGCGCCCTAGTGGGCCTCCGTGACAACTTCGCCATGGTGGTGGGGGAGGGCGGCAAAATGAACCCCCGTCTAGCTCAAAAACTAAAAGGAATAGAAAGACGCAAACAAAAACGTTCGAAAGACTTCGACATGTACATTATATGTTTACACAACATTTTTAGCTTATGTCAATATTGAGGTCGCCAGAGGTCATCAAAGGTAAAATTGTACAGTTGTTTAACTTTGCTTCGAACAGCCCTCATGATTATCTCTTATTCTATAATAGCTAGTAACAAACAGTGATAAAATCGGAAGTTCATAGACAATAAAATCGCACTGGGTGTCCTCAAAGTTGAGCTCAGATCAATATTTAAGCCTCTAGAGGTAATCAAAGGTCGAAAATGTCATTTTTAGTAAAACATGTTTTCCTGAATATATTTTAATATAACAAAATACGAAAATATTGTAATACCCTCGTTTTTGTCTCGTCGAGGCGCTTTAAAACATATGCATGGTGACCTCGCGAGGTCATTTACAAAAATTGACCTCAGATCAAGGACATTTGGTGACCCATGTAGGTCATGTTGCATATGGGGCGACACGGCGAGTCAAAACAAATACAGTGGTGTCGTCGGCTTGTCTCTATCTCTGTTCTATCAAGAGTCATTAGCAAATCATTGCTGATAATCTCATATGACCTTGTAGATAACACTGAGCAACAATTGCACCTTGGTTATTCAGATTAAGCTAAAATAACATGATTATTAAAGAATCAGCCTGATGCAATGCATATTTTCTGAATAGGAAGCATTTGTTTATTTTCCTGTTCACTTATAATGGGGAGGTCAGGAGAAAAAAACTTAGATCAACGAGGCGAAAAAAGAGATACACCTATTGTAGATACTTTTGATTTGATGCAAGCCTGCAAGTTTCAAATATTTCGGACACAAACTGTGGCTTTGACACGATCACAAAAATGTTTGAAGGCAAGGTCATTTGAAGAGTCCTGGTGACCTGATCTGAGACGACCTGAAGTCAAATTTTGACCAAAAGTGACCAATTGATGTTTAACCCGCGCGGCGTAGGAAAGGGGTAAATATTACACCCCACCCCCTCCCGATTTCCGCAATAACTTGAAAATAATAACAGAAAACGACGTCTAAATTGTAGTACCTTATCCAGCATCAATTTGACGTATTCCTAAACAAAATCATTGAAAATAAATGAGAACTTTGGAAGATAATTACGTTTTGATGACGTCATGTCATGCCATTTTGGGTTGAATAACGACAAGTGTTTGATGCATCGTAGAAAACATAGCTTAAGCGTAAATTGCAAACACATAACTGTTAAAGGAAGGAAATTTAATTATCTACAAAATGGCAATCTCGGATTTCCAAAAAATGGTTTTGACCCCTAAAATAACACAATAAAATATGAAATTTGAAAATAAATATATCAACTTTATGCTATTAAAAACGAATTAATATGAGTATTAATATATATTACTATTAGTATATATATTATATATATACTCCTATATATAATCACTAAGTCATTGGAATAGGACAGCATATCTGGCATTTATCGCTCCTTTTCTAAATAAGGTCTCAACCTTCCGAATTAAATTGTATATATTGTGTCATAATTTGTGTGTAATTGTGCCTAGTCCTGATGATGTTGGAGTATCGCAACGAAGACGTTACATGTAATATAGACAGCTATTCTATCATCTTTGCTAACATGTGACAATATTAATTCGGAAGCGTTACGACTCTTAAGTCTAGAAAAAGAGAGTAAAATAGCCAGAGTATGTCTGTACATTATTTCAAAAAAAAATGAACATGTCTTCTAATAGGATTAATATCTGTCTCCCTACATTTTCAATGACAATAAGGGTATAATATATACGATATTATTATAGTAATATATTATACTATCATAATATATAATAATTTTTATTAATATTAGTATCTAAGAGAACCAGAGGTTGTTACTAAAGCCCAAATAAATTTCAACGAGAAGACCGTTTATGTGTTTCGTGGGATGAATGTGCTGCGAAAATGCCAGAGATGTCGCTATTAAGTAGATCTAATGACGTCATTTATTTTCTCAAAATGTTGTTTACCTGTGACTATGCACTTATTAGTATATATGTATTGTAATACATATGTTGTATTTTGAGGATACTAAATATGACGTAAGAAACATGCATTGTTTATTTATTATGTCAGTTTCCAGTTTTGACCTTAGATGACCTAATCTTGACCTTTTATGGGGTCAAGTTGTAAAAATAGTTGTTGCTAAAAGCGTGGAAAAAAACGTAAAAAGTGGAAAACAAGGTGGAATAAAAGCGTCATAAACTATGTCTCTGCTTTATACATCATACTTACTTGGATTTTAAATATTTTAGGGCAGAAGCGCACTCAGGTACATCAAATGGGAGGCGATATCCTCCGTCAAATTAGGCCCACTTTCAAAAAAGAAAGATGACAAAAGGCGTTCCTTACATGGTGCCCCCGCGGTCCGCCTGGATCCGCCTATGCGCAATATATTACATTTAAAAAATTACAGCAACAAAGCTCACATGTGACGTTCCTATCGTCCCAAACAATCACGAACAGCACATATTTGTTATAAAAAAACCCTATCATTTTTTATCCCTGAGTACGCCTACGATTTTTAATTTTGGTACTTGTCCCTTCCTTGTATTGTACACCATTACATTGGAAGCTCAACAACGTTTCGGACATGAAAATCAGTCGAATCACATGGCCGCAATGACCTTTTAAAAAATTATTTGTGGCCCTTAACCTCTATTTTTCAATACACAAAATCGGTGTCGAAAACAAATATATTATCACGAACCGAGTAATGTTCGTCTCATCGAAATCAGCCGAGCGTTTCTTGCTATCTATGGGGTGGGGCAGACTCTGCCCCCGCAGGTTAATGTAGTTCCTGCCGCCAGCAGTCAATAGGGTCAACTCATGTTAACAGCTTAGGATCGAGAGGTCATTAACCCTCGCACCGACGGGGGTCTGAGTCAACTTCGAACCGACGGGGGGGCGGATAAACGCCCCCCCCCCCAGAGATCTCTAAAACTACGCAACGTAGCGAGAAGCGGAAAACGGTGTGAGGTAGGCCGTGACGAGAACTAGCGAAAATACTTAGCTATTTTTTTGATCAGGTCAATATTAAGGTCACCAGAGGTCAACAAAGGTCAAATTTTTCCATATTTCGAGTAAATTGAGCACTGCTTCACATAATCAGGGATAGCTCAGTAACTAACATAGCTAGGAGCAATCCGAAAAAAGCACTGCAATGCTCTTGAAACACTCTTTCGCCAATATATCCTCAAATTTGAGATCGGTTTAATAGTTAAGGCTCCAGAGCAGGGGCGGCGCCACCATATTTTACCTGGGGGGGGCAAAGTCGAGGGGGGGCCTCCTCCCCCAGGTGCCTCCTCTCCCAGGGGGCCTCCCTGGCTGTAGGGGCCTCCATCAAGTTGGGGCTACTATAGAAATACCGATGTTAGTCTGCTTTTACCTCCCCCCCTCCAGGGCGTGTAATTATCAGAGTCCCTCAAGAGCGCGTGTTTAAGTATTTTTCCTTGTCATATTATATTTCATTCACCAGAAAGAACGAAAAGAATATAGCGCAAGCGCTTTCAACGCTTGGGAATGGG
>VOPJ01014648.1:0-13739 GCA_014673585.1 Semibalanus balanoides | reverse complement strand
TCGTCGCTGAATCCGTATACGAATACGACGCTAACTATACGCACATCCCTTTGCAAGCAAATCGGACGGTAATTTTAAGTTCAATGGCGTTCCCCGTCCTTTGACCTGAAATTTTACCTGAAAGAACATGACCCTGAATCCTGAAAGTCTGTCTGAAGCTCGATTCTGGCCCAAGGAATCGTTTGAGACTTTTTTAAACAAATCGAACGGTAACTTAAGCCTCCTGCGCGTTCCCCGTCCTTTGACCTGTAAGGTCATGACCTTGCAACCTGAAAGTCTTTGGGCCAAAATCTTTCGTCAGCCAGACTTTCATAAATATTTACTTATGCTGAAGCTTCCCCGTCCTTTGACCTGAAATTTTACCTAAAAGGTCATGACCATGAAACCTTAAAGTCTAGCTGACGCTGATTTTGGCTCAAGAAGTCGTTTGAGACCACTTATAAGCAAATATGACGGTAACTTAAGGCTCCAGCGCGATCCCCGTCCCTTGACCTGACGTTTGACCTAAAAGGTCATGACCTCTAAGCCTGAAAGTATTGCTGACGATATTGGCCCAAGAAATCGTTTGATACTTTTTCTAAGCAAATCTGACGGTGACTTTAGGTTCTAGCGCGTTCCCCGTCCTTTGACCTGGAAGGACATGACCTTGAAACATGAAAGTCTCGCTGACGCTAGACTTGTTCCCAATGAATCGTTTGAACCCTTTTTAAGCAAATCGGACGGTAATTTTAGGCTCCAGCCCGTTCCCCGTCCTTCGACCTGGAAGGTCATAAGCATAACCTTGAAACCTGAAAGCCTGGATGACGCTAGATTTTTTCCCGCAAAATAGTTTGCGGCAATTTTTAAATAAATCAAACCGTAACTTGAGGCTCCAGCGCATTCCTCGTCCTTTGACCTGGAACGTCATGACTTTGAAACCTGAGTCTGACCCAAGAAACCGTTTGAGACCATTTCTAAGCAAATCGAACGGCAACTTTAGGCTCCAGCGCGTTCCCCGTCATTTGACCTGGAAGGCCAATCACTATCGCAAAATGAACTTGATTTAGGGAATCAGCATGGTCTTGTAGACCTGTACACGAAGTTTGGGGAGAATCGAAAGTTGGCGCTGGAGTAGTGTGATGACGATGACTTCATGGACTTTAACGAGGCGTCATGATTAGATAGGTACTACGTGACGTGCCAACTGCCAGTGTCCTACCTCCGGCGCCGCCCGGCGGAGGTAGAGACCTACTACCGAAGAGGTTTCGGGGAATGCAACTTTGTCTTCTTAAAGGGGTAAACTAATCGTGTGTCGAAACTACTTAACGCTGCGAGTTTATTCTCCAACCCAAACCCATCTTCCGATCTGGTCTACAAATCTGCTATCTCCGTTGAAAACCCCATGTTAAAGGTGAACTATTCCCTTTAATCTGAATGGGCCGGACCGGGCATGCGCCTCCATATTACTAGAGGTCCGCCAGCTATCTGTAGATGGCGGAGATTCAAAATCGGAGCCCGTCCACGTGCGCACGTGCCGACCGACTTCGATTCCGACTCATGCAGGCCATCCCAAACTCATGCATTTGCCTGCTCACAAAATATCAGATCGATTGGTCCGGTCCAGCAGTTTCCGAGATCTGAAAGCGGTAGTTCGCACGTGCCGCACGTGCCAAGCATATACATTGTTTATTGCGTGCAATGTTGCCAGTACCCAGTGCATGAAGCTATGCAAGCCAATTGCAAGTCAATCAAGCCGCTACTTTTGGAGATATTGACCACCCAATGTGAGGGCAACAATTTACGCCCCCATTTGCATTTGTCACGTGCTCGCGCGCTCATCGATGGGATAGACGCCTATGGTGGTGCCAATATAGTGAAAGTCGGTTTCCTTTCCTATCCACACACCGTTTCTGGTACCCACAGCTAGCAACGTTCTCGAAAACGATGCTTCCTAACCGCAGGTCCCACGGGTATCATTTACACCCTTTCTGCCTTGTGTCACGCGCTCACGTGTAATATCGGTTGGGTGCGAGCTTAAGAAGTGGCCAAATATGAAAGCCGGTTTCATTTACTATTTCCGCACATCCGATTTTGGTACCCGTAGCTCGCACCGTTCTCGGAACACGAATCTTCCAGACGGAGGGTCCCCTAAAATTGTTTCGGGATGCCCGTGCTGGCGTCCTAATGCACCCCGCACGGTCGCCACCACAAAAAGCACGTAGCCTCCTATGGCGTCCATCTTTTCCACAAATTTTGATACACCGGGGTCGCAAACATGTGACTGCAGGCCCAGAATCCCTAATTCGGAAGTGCCTTCGCAAGCACGGTGCACGCGCACTCTCTGTCACCCTGAAAGGGCAAAGCCACAAATCCGCCTGAACGTGTCTACACATGCCCGAAAATTTGGTGCCTGTGCCGCGAAAATTTTCCTGCTAGCGGCCAAAAACTTGTCACAAACAAACAAACAGACGGAAATGAAAATGCTGCCTGCTCCAACTCTAGTCCCCGTGAATAAAATCTCCGGAATGCCGAAGAAAACTCAAATGCTAAAGCATGTGACTTTTTCTTCTGTGCACTCCTACGATTTTGGATGAATTTGACTGAGCCTGGGCTGGACCGGGGATTTTGTGAGCCATGACGAACTTTGACTCACAGGATTCTCTGCCGCTTCGCTCACCACTGTCAGAGACTGCTTTAAAAAGACATATGTAACGCCATGTAATGTATTAACCCGTTAACACTAATTCCTGTGCTGCGAACGCTATATTTCTTTAAAAATCTTCCCAGTTGCAAAGTGGAATTAAGTCCACTTTTATCGCCTATAGCAGACTTCACAGAGCCACCTAGCGGTGAATTATGGTACCATAACGAACACCTAGCGGAGGCCGACGGTAAGCCCCTACTGATTTAAACGACGCATCACCCGGGCCACATTCCACATATCATGTGAAAATAGTCCGCTAACCAGATCAGAAATCCGGCAAAACTTCCCCATCGGCCGTTTTAAGAGGCAGTCAGCAGACAGCGTTCATAATTTATGGGCACAGGGCTGCGATAACACCAATCTGTCTCGGTGTTCGCGCTGTATTCGGAAAGTGTCGGCTGATCACTTCGTTGTCTATAGTGTCTCTCTCTGAACACGGATCACTGCTGCGGCGTCAGTTGCCCTGGGCACGGCAGATAGCCAGTCTGGTTATGAGTGTATTCTCCTCCAAGTCATTTGTCAAGTTTAGGTGCAACAAGCGGCGGCCATCAGTGCCGGGGAGGGAGACAACCTCGGAATGTCACAGCACACACGGCACACTGCTGCAACACCCGTCACGTCCAGCGGGCGGCCGGCTCCGGTACGGCAGAGGTGGCGCCCAGCTTCGGTCCGGCAGAGGTGGCGCCCCGCTCCGGTCCGGCAGAGGTGGCGCTCCGCTCCGGTCCGGCAGAGGAAGCGCCCCGCTCCGGTCCGGCAGAGGAGGCGCACCGCCCGGTTCAGCAGAGGCGGCGCCCCGCCCCACCTCTGTCCAGCAGAGGTGGCATCCCGTCCGGTCCGGCAGAGGCGGCGCCCCGCCCCGGTTCAGCAGAGGTGGCGCCCCGCTCCGGTCCAGCAGAGGTGGCGCCCCGCTCCGGTCCTGTCCGGCAGAGGCGGCGCTCCGGTCCGGTCTTGCAGAGGTGGCGCCCCACCCCGGTCCGGCAGAGGAGGCGCCCGCCCCGGCAGAGGTGGCGCCCCGCCCGGTCCAGCAGAGTTGGCGCCCCACCCCAGTCCACCGCCGTTTGTCTTCTCAGGTCGCCAGTCAAGATCGGCTGAGAACGACGGTCAGCCCCGTTATCACCCAGCGTATCCAGACAGCCGCAGCGTTTGTATATCCAGAGCCAGCCGGCCTTGGCGCGCCTGCTAATAACATCTACCAGCCCGTGATTCTACAGTACTCGGCATACCGGGGCGGGGAACACGACACGCTGCGCCGGGTGGCACTTCGCAATATTCAGCATTCTATGCCAGATGGGCGATGCACGCTAGAAACCACACACGACCAAGTCTACTGGGCATCGTTAGCAATGGCTTCCCGGTACAAAGGTTATGCCCTGCATCTAAGGCGAACAAAAACGTAAGTGTTAGTACTAGTGTAAACCCGTTGCTGGCAGACAGTACAGAGAGCTCAAGCCACGAGGTCGGCAGTCACCCCCACCCCGTCGGTCATTCCTCTCTCCCGCTCTAGTGCCATAGAACAGCCGTCGTCAAAATGGAATCCTTTATTAACTGCCAACTGCACAAAGCAAACATGGTTTCAGAAGATAATTTAAGCCACCACATAATAGTGCTAGGGATGGCCGTTGTTTCAGGCTGGAGTCAGATCCATGAGCGCGCGACGCCAGCATCGGGACCGTGGCAAACTCAGTGAGCAGGTGGCAATAACGTTATAAAATCACACTCCAATAAAACTACAATGGTACGACCCATCTATACACGGGGCGTAAAATAACTTGTCGGAGGGTCATGGGCGTGCCTGTGGGTCGTAACGACACCTCTCGTCGGGAGCCGGAATATTCCGGCGGCAGTTTGCGCGTTGGTTGTAATGCTCGCGGAGGCCCGAATAACCCCGCGCGGTCCCAAACAACAACTAACAGAGGCCGACCGCCGAGGAATGAGAGAAGCGCTGTCGCAGGGATGGGCAGGGAGCTGGCAAGCTGAGAGATGTACTCTGGCATCGACACGCGCGACGCGGCGGCGGCTCCGCACCGCCGGCGGCAAGGCACATTCTCTCTCCCCGCCGCTCGAGCTGGAAGGACGACGACGCTGCACCGCCCGCCATCAGTATTATGTACAGGCTTTCCACAGGGCACCACAACGTCCGTCTCGCCCTCTCTCCCCACTCTCTGTAGATATTGAGTGTGTGTGTGTGTGTGATGTGTGTGTGTGGTGTGTGTGTGTGTGCGTGTGCGTGTGCGTGTTGCGTGTGCGCCAAGTGTGCGTGTGGTGTGCGGTGTGCGTGTGCGTGTTGCGTGGCGTGTGCTGTGCGTGTGTGCGTGTGCGTGTGCGTGTGCGTGTGCGTGTGCGTGTGCCGGTGCGCGTGCGTGTGCGTGTGCGTGTGTGTGTGTGTGTGTGTGTGTGTGTGTGTGTGTGTGTGTGTCGATGTCAGTATGGTGTGTTCTCGCCCCGTGCCTTCGTTTGGCCCGTGTCCCGCGCCGCCGCCGCCGCAGAGCCGGCGGTCGGCACGATAACAGCGCCGCTGATAACACCGCCCGGAAGCCCTCGCACCTTAGGCGTTGGTGTTGACTTTGGTGGCGATGATGACCTCTTCGCTGCAGGCCTTCAATACAGTGCACTGTGAAACGGACAAAGCAGCATGTCAGGAAAACGTAAAACAGCCGGACTCGACCACCAGTGACAACACAAACGCCATATATAAAAATATGTTCCGCCGATGAAAATATTAACTATCACTGACATTGCAACGACTACTACTTGCAGAACACAAACATATGTTCAAATTAAAACTGACAACAGACATGGTCATACAAAACAAAACTAATACAAAAAACAATGCACCAAATCAAATGCTAAGGGAATCACGAGAACAAATCAGACTACAATCCAGATGCGATCCAGATGGGGCGCGCGGTGTTTGATCGGCTGGCTGCGCGCAGTGACCGGTGATACGGCGGCGGTTGTGTTATTTTCTGAAATGATGTAATATGGTGTGGTTACGAGTTGGAAGCCTTGAATAAGCCCTTCTAACCGTTTTGCGCCAAAGTCGAATCATGTGTACTGAACGAATATGCTGAAGTAAATAAACTTGATGATGATGTATGATGATGATCCACAATGAATGCGGACAACCCATTTCAAGCTGTCCCCTGGCTGTGATGGACCACAGGGTCACATCCAAACGCTGGCTCTTCAAACCCCGACACAGGATCAGTCCCTGTGTCCGATAGCCAGGATCAGTTCCTGTGGCCCCGATACAGGATCAGTCTGTGCCCGATACAGGATCAGTCTGGTTGCCCGATAAGGATCACTGTGCCCCGATACAGGATCAGTCTGTGCCCCGATACAGGATCAGTCTGTGCCCCGATACAGGATCAGTCTGTTGACAGAGGATTCACAGCGGCACCACCGCCGCCACCGAGCACAGTACTCGGCACACTCACCATCAATTCCTTGCCGTTGTCGAAGTCATTCTGAATGGTGGTACCGAGTTGGCCCTCAGGCAGCTTGAGATCGCCGCGTGTCTCGCCCTTGTCGTCCATCAGCGTGCAGAAGCCGTCCGTGTCGATGTCGATCAGCTGTGAGGTGCGGAGCGGGAGGTCAGACACGCCCGAACCGCTCCACGTCACCGGGGTCAGCATAACAGCCGCCACCCGATACACAGCCCACAGGTCACAGACACACAACAGCTGCAGCGAATCCAGCATGGCAGTGTCGCGTGTCGCCGCTGGAAATGGCAGGCCTGACGTTGAAACCAGAGAAGCAGTTCAGTATTGCATACGAATGCAATGAAGTAAACTGACAAATTAAATAATACTATCTTACGATTTACAAACGACACAATGATAAACGAAAACCTATCACCTACCCGGTATTCAAGATTTGCATCAACTTGACTAAACTTACACAATACACACTGCAGATAACGGACCGGCAGTGGCTGCTTTTCCACATAACATGATATAAATCCAGATCATATATATTCATAGCATTCATCAGATAGCTATATTTCAATATCATCCATATCAGCTCAAGACGAGCTGCGCCAGGTTTCAGAACACTAACATGCGGCTGCAGCCGGGTGCCACACTCGGAATGCAAATATGCGCTGCAAACGTTAGACAGTGCAAGTGCAAACCAGAATTCAGACCCCGTTTCGGGCACGTGATGCCTGCATTTGAGCGCTGTAGCCTCTGTGATTCACCAGAAGTGAAGCTCGTTCAGAGTCCCCCGACTAGCATCATCCGAGATCGCCATCACCTATCCAACACTCAGCGTCTACCCCGCAGCGCCCTATTGCTCCAGCCTGATCAGCAGCGCCCGCAGTCCGAATACCAGAGCTGTGCCGACCTGACAGCCACACATCACACATCGCCGGTACACTTGCCTGCAGATCGGTACGTTTGACGATGGGAACGTCCATGTTGTGGGTGGATGGACAGATATCCTCGTTCTTCTTGGAGTTGAAGATGTCCAGTCCGACCATGTGGACCTTGGCGTGGCCGTGCTTGCCAGTCTTTGAGGTGGACATCTCCACGATCTTGCAAGGGCGGCCCTTCAGCATGACAAAGCCGTTCTTTCGCAGAGCCGAGCACTGCATGGGGTACGTGGTGGACGCACCCGAATCTCCCTGACCCTCGAAGTCATTGTCGAGCTCAACTTCTGCCATGTTGATGGAAGTTTCTGAAATAAAACAATATGACAATTGTCATGAGCTGATGTTGACATTTCTGAGCTGGGAACGTCGCATCGTCCATCTGTCCGTCATCTCGTCGTATAGATGATGGCCAATGGTGATGTCCATCGATTGCCTCCACTGTGGTGAAGCAGAGGGCGTCGAAGGTAGCGCTGTGGCCTGTGATCCCTTCAATGTGATTGGACTGGTTGGGATAATGAGTGGGTTGGTTAGGCTTTCGGTTCCAAAGGCTCATTCTCTAGACGCGTGGAGGCTCGTTAGCGACGTTGCAAGGCCATATACAGCGGCATTGGATGGGAGCAGGCAAGGCCACAAAATAATTTGTTTTGGGATTATAGGAAGTTGCAACTTTCCATGCCATTGGAACTCTGCCAATAAAGTCCCGCTAAGTTTACCAGTGACATGTTCTATAATCATTAGCCTGAGATAAATGTATTTTTTCTTCCTGTTAATGAGCACTAACATGAAAGAGAACACTCTTTGTCAAAACTCAATGTATACATAATGTTAGTGCCCATTAACTTGAACAGAGATGAACCATGAATTAGTTATTCATTAATCAGACAAGCTTTATCTGGGTATGACATGGATGGTTGTAAATGGAAGAGTACTTGAATGATGTGGAATCAAATGAGGTGACATGATGCAACCTAGTAGGTACACAACAGAAGTTATACTTAGTTGAGGGTCTGCATGGTGGTGGTGTTTCAGGGTTTAGGGGCATCCCAACTTCTATGGCCCATTGGAGAGGTCCACATTGTACTTAACCCTAATAAAGTTTCCAAGTTTTTGAACACATTAATAAAATCACCCAATCATTTAAAAATAAACCAATGATCATTACAGCCCAGATTAAAAGCATGACTTATGGGCGGCATTTAGCCTAGATCTGTGGCGTCCCTAAAACAAAACCTTCATTAAAAGCATACTTTGTTTATGGTAATATTACCAATTAACAGTCACATTAAGTATCTGACTTTCCATACTATAAGAATGCATATAAATGCACAAGCACACTGAAATACTAATTGCATGTGTGAAGTCTGGTAGGTATTTTGACATGGATGGTGATACAAATCTAACCAAATACAAAATGTGATTGAGCCAACATGCACAACAAACATGTAGGAGCAGCTTTCAGAAAAATTATGAGCATGTGTAGAATGAGAGCAGTAATGACGCAAAGGAGACAAGCAATTAACCATATAAATAATAAAAATGGTGACCTCAAGAGGATGAGGAAAACCCTGAAAAAACAATGCCATCAAATTGTGAAAAAGTAATAAATAATACTTAATTAAAAAAATTAAAACATATTTAATATTTAATGCAGTGCACAAGATATTAAGGTTATGAGCACAGCAGGTGTACCAGGGATCACTTGAGTCAGTAGGTTAAGCGGTAATCTTTGACGCTAAGGTGCCTGTGTTGGTATTAGCTGTGCAGGAGTTACAGGTAGTGCAACAAGGGGTGGGCAGTGCAGCCGGATTGATGATGATTGGGACTTAGGGCGCTGCAACAAAATAGTTATATGGCGCCCATTAGCTGGTTTGATGATGCCACTTGTGTAATAGCATTATCAAACCTGACCTAATCTTTATAGCAATAACAGTTGCATGTACCCACGTTTAGAATGTTCCACTCACATTTGCTAGCTGCAGAACTTAGCAGGGGCGGCTGTTGCCTCCCAGACCCTCTCATTAACAAGACCTAACCCTACCGCACAAATAAGCTGTCTGATGTATTTATAATGTAGGGCTAGGTTTTGTCTATGAGATGGCCTGGGTTGTGCAGCATTCAAAATGTGGGTCCATGTACTCCTGCAGTGGACCGCTCTTTAACCGCAATACAATACATGACACATTAACTCCATCCAAGCCTAGTTCATCTGGCTGGATCATGGATTGAGTTTGTGGCACAGCCTCCAGCAGCATTTCATTTTAACACATTCCTATGTGGTTAGGGATTAGCGAGTGAGGATTAGCTCAGGCATGGTTACTGAATGGGATGGTTAAAAAACAGCTCTAAATAATAGACCTTGAATATTTTTAATGATCTTGATAATTCTAAATCTTAAAACTTTAAAGGATGTCTCTATAGAGGTTTTGGGGTCATAACAAGCTTGTGACACGTTTTTATTAGTGTAACAACTAACTAAATGCTATATTTGGTCACTACGCATGGTTTCAGACATTTCTGTACTCAAATGTATCTTCTTACATATTGGAAGAAAATTACTGGGAGATTACGGCGGCTTCGCCCATTCTACTCCAGTCCAAGGTCAGTAAGGCTGTAAAATAAAGGGCTACCAAATGTGAAGGTTTTTGTCCCTAGAGGCAAAAACCTTCATTCTAGAAGCATAAATTGTCTATGAATTCTAGAGCCAAATCTAGAGAATTTAGTAGATTTTCCGAGGATCCTAGAGAATTTTAGCTGTTGAAAAACAGATGCTATCGTCCATACTTGGTTCTGCAATTTGTATTCCGTACATATAACCTAACCTAAATACTATATAGCCATTAAGTCTGATCAAGACGAAACCTAAGATAATATATAGCCATTAAGTTTGATCGAGACAAAACCTAAGATAATATATAGCCATAAAGTCTGATCGAGACAAAACCTAAGATAATATATAGCCATAAAGTCCGCTGAGATGAAACCTAAGATAATATATGCCAATTTAAGTCTGATCGGACAAAACCTAAGATTATTAAGCCATAAAGTCTGATCGAGACGAAACCTAAGATATTATATCATTAAGTCGACAAGAAAAACTAAGATTATATTAGCATAAGTTGGATCAAAAAATCAAATAGACGCGCCTGTAGCGGAAAAAAAAAAATATCGTCATGTGGCAAGAAGGGTCTGGAATAAAAAACAAAAAAATGTGCTGCCCAAACTTTTGTTACAGTGTTCGCGTAAACAAAGTTTAGCGACGGAGAGCGCGAGACGCTGTGAATATTAGTTATGAAAGTAAAAATGTTAGTGTGAATGTCCGGAAACTCTGTAGTTACAATTATAGATTCTGCATCGATTGTGGTATAATTATAGGGATAAACTAATAACTAATGGTGGTAAACCTGTTGGTACCACCGCTTTTGGTAGTGCTACCAACAACCAATAAATTGGGGCGGTGCTGCGATGCATTGCTGAAGTATTACCAGAAATGGGTACTTGTGATGCCACAATCACACACAATTCACATAATAAAAGGTTGTTTACTTTCAGTTGAGTGGAAAGCGGCCTGTCTGCTGAGGCGAGCACCAGGTGATAGCAATTATTTGTGTTAGGTATGTTGAAGAACTGAGAATGTCCCAGGTTTAAGTGCAGTTCTTATCAAATCAAAGGTGTAGATTAGCATTAAAGCAAATTTACCTGTACAAAAAAAGTATTTGACAAAGATGCTCAGAATATGACTTCACATTGATTCAACATTCAAACATTCACAAACATTCACATTGATTCAATCATATATAAATGACTTGATTCAGTAAGAGTAGGTAGAAAGCCATTAATCAACAAAATAACAGTATTTGCTTGCAAACTAAGGCACTAAATAGAAAGATATAAATAGATGTTTCCCTCAAAACTTAAAAAATTTCAAAAACAGATGATAACAACAACCGCTGTGCATCCGATCAACCAATCAACATTGACATGAGACAAATGCGCTGAATCTTGACAATTTCACAGTTACCTTCGTTAAAGATACGTGAGGATGACGACTAAAAACAAACTTAAATGAAAATTTAATATGAGCCAGGGCACCGACAAAAAATACAGGAAAGATTCACATAAACTACACACGGCCCGAGGGATGTAAGCTGCGATAAGAGGACTCAAAGCGCATGCACAAGCGTCCTCACAGCTTGAGTACTAACGGAATACTTTAGGAAGTGATGGTCTTCTTTATGGAATTAATTTTTTGGTCTTTGGTGATCTTTTTGAAAGTTTTTGATTTTCATATAGTTTTTAATTGTCCAAAAATAATGAAGTTTCAATTGTTTTTTATACCATTTCAAGTTTTGCTCTCCTTGGTAGCAATCCAAATTTATTTAGCCTAAAATATATATATCAACAAACGCATCAAAATTCAACAAAAATATAATTAAGACTGAAACTTTGAGTGATTTTGCATAAGAATAAAAATCAAAGGAAGTGTTCAATTTCGCACTTTCTCTTCAATATACTTTGATGAACGTTTTGAAACGGAAGGTTTTCATGCAAATAATAGGTAAGAGGCTTCTTTATATTTAATTTTGTTATTACGAAATTAAATAAGTTAATTTAAACAAAATGTCCGTGTTGAATCTTCGTCAGACTATTTGTATTTTCCAGGAACTTGATTTATGTTTGTAGACATATAATTGCGCATTTTATGTGTTTTTGCCGCACAATTTTGCTTGTTGTTGACTTTGGTTTGCGTGCTGTTAGTTATGTTGTTTTTGGGTCGAAAAATTGCGAAATGTGATGTGGTTGTCATGATTGGAGTGTGATTGGAGTTGACTGAGTGCTCGATTTTCGTACTATATACTGTGGCTGAGAGCGGTGAGAGCGGAAACTTCAGTCGCACCCAAGGCCTGTCGTACCTATATCACCAAGGCCCTACACACCTAGGACACTGCATATAAAGGTGGGTGGGTTGATTGTTATGTAATTCTTGTTCATCCCAACGCTGCACTTTTCGTGCTCTTGGCGATACAGATACTACCTAGCCAGATTGCAAAGTATGACATTTCCAACAATATTTTGATGTTGCGGGCCCAGCCTGGCTGTTGCGGATTTGGAGAAGCTGGTGTGGATTTGGTGTGGTGTGGTGCGGACCTGTAATGGTGTGGCGCCCAAAAGCAATGTTTTAATGCGTACAATAGTCAGCACTACCCTGCATGATATTAAACTATTGCAATAAACATTGTTTGTACTGACGTTACTGCCACTCAAGATTATTGCCACATAGCTGACTCAATTTCCTGCTCAATTTTGAGATATTTAAAAAAAAATTGGAGTCCAAATAGAATCTTATCATGTTAAATTCAAATGGTGGTTTTTTCCATCAAAATCGTCTGACTTTCTCAAGATCTCTGGGGCAGAATCTGCCCTGCAGGTTAATGTAACTCTGGTTGCCCGCAGGGAATAGAGTTAAGACTTGGCACGGGATTGCACTTCTGAGCTCAGGGGGTGCTTGAGCACCCCCAAAACCCCTAATTCTCCGCCCCTGCCTGGGGCCCTTCTGTGCTGACTAGTAGCCATTCAGTATGTTTAGGGGCCCTTCTGACCCACTCACACTCAGGGGCCCTTTCAGTCTGGTCAGGGGCCCTCGGACCTGCATGGGGCCCTTTGAACTTCCCAGGGGCCCTCCAGCCTTCTCAGGGGCACTCCAGGCTGCTCAGGGGCCCACAGCCTGGCAAGGGACTGTACTGGCTGTTTTGTTGAACAAACTTATTGGTCCCCAGGGCAAGCGTGAGAGGCCCCTAAGGCCTGAACAGACTCTAATGGGCCCCTGAACATGCTTGATAGGCCTGTTTGCAGTTTTGGGGACCCCTGGGAGGGCTCCATGTGCCCCTGGACAGGCTTGAGAGGCACCTGGGCAGGTTTGTTGGGCCCTGGGAGGGCTCAACAGGCCCCTGGATATGCCATGCTCCTGGACATTCCAAGCCTGCCCCTGGGCAGTTTTTTTTGGCCCTTGAGTTGGATCAATGGACACTTGGGACTGGAAATACTTGAGAGAGCCCACTGAGCAGGATTTTGGGTCCCTGTGAGGGCTCAATTGGCCCCTGGACATGCCCGAAGATGCCCCTGGGACAGGTTTTTTTGGTCCCTGGGAGTTGGCTCTACGGGCCTCCTGGGCATACCCAAGAAGGCCCCCTGGGTTGGCTTTTGAAAGGACCTTCAGTGTCTCTGAGTCTGGAGGGCCCTTATACATGCACCAGAATGACCTCTCGCCTGGTTTGAGGGCTCCTCTGTGGCCTTTTTGAGTCATTCAGCTAATGCAAGGGGAAAGGGTATCTGGGCCGTTCTTGATGGGCCCCCGGTGACCTGGAAGGGGGGTAATTGCCCCCTTTGCTCCCCTGGCTGCGCTTCTGGCAGCATGTGATCCATTAAAAGTAGAGAAATACTAGTCGTTTTTCTTCCAGGACCAACTATCTTGGAAGTTTGTCTTGAAGCTGTCGGCCAATCAGCGGCTGCACCAGCCTGGATGCCTTTTGCAAATTATAAATTAAGTTGCTTAAAAACGGTTAAAGGAACACTGCCACCAGACATGTTCCATTCCCCTCAGGCGTTTTGGCCTTTACATAAGTATTGTGGTGACGGGTGATATGCTATAGCACTTCCGCACATTGCAAACTATTGCTCCGTGCTTAC